>JANHFX010024789.1:0-63887 GCA_027560015.1 Chloroceryle amazona
ATGGGGGAAAGTGAGTATCTGTTTTCCTCCATCTTCTCGGGGGGGGGTTTGCGCGAACTTTGAGCGTGGTTGTCGCTTGCGAGTCCCCCGGACCCCTCCTCGCCTGGCTTCGCTCCTCAGGACCGCCGTGTTTTCAATTAATTCCCACGTCTTGTTATTGCTTTTCTCCATCACCACGGCTTCGTCCTTTCTTTCTTTCTTTTTTCTTTTTTTTCTTTAAGGTATTTGTGGGGCTGTTTTACTGGCAATTCTCAGGTTCTCCTCCTCTCTAGCTTGTTGAACTCTACCCCATACACCTACCGAAGAAAGAAAATTCAGCTCACACCAGGCTACTTCTGAGGTCCCATTTGGTGTCTCTGAGGCAACAAAGAAAAGATATTCTTCTTAATTTGCCGTGAAAGATAGTTTGCAGCTGTGTAAGTGGAGCAGGGTGAGCGCTCGATGGAAGATTTTCTGTGCTATCATGTCCCTTTGGTTGCTAAGCAGTGGTTACCACATATGTAGAAAGATGGGAGAAGCACATAGAGGAGAGTGCAACAGGAAAAGCTCTAGAGAACTGTGTGTTATCGGGCAGCCTCGTCTGCTGGGTATTAGTGTAGAAGCTAAAGCTCAACACATTAATCATTATTATGCACCCTGTTTACATGCCCTCTAAACTTCTTGCATCCCTTCTTGTACTCCTGGTAGAGCGAAGTGATTTTGTTGATCCAAATTGGTTTGTTGTGACTTTTAGATAAAAAGCAGATATTTAGAAACACACGCTTTGTGCTTTCCCCATGAGTTGTGTTGCTTCATCCTCAAAAAAATCTTGGTAGGAAAACGAATGATGGGAGCAACTTGTATGGAAAAGTACACGATTAATTTATGAGAAGTCATGCAGTGGAAAGTTTTCCATCAAGAAAATTCACTTCAGTGCGTTCTTCCCATACTTACGTAAATTTTACAGATTTTGCTGGTTAATTTAAGAACTCCAATCTATAGAATGTTTCTTTGTTACCAAAATACTTCATTGTTTCTTGGAAAATATTAAAAATACAAAAAGAAAAAAAAAATCCAGATAGTGGGAGGGAAAATATGTGGTTTGGTTGGTTTTGTTTTTCCATGTTTTTGAGCAACTATATGCATAGGAGTTAGAGTGGCAGCACCCCCCCCAAACCAACAAACCACACAAAAAAACCCCAACCTAAAAAACAACAACAAAACCAACCAAAACAAACGAAAGAAACCCTAAAATATTAGTATTTTTGACGTTGAATTGCTGTAATGACATGTTTACCATTTGATGCATAGCACCAGAGCACTATTAAGGTGTGGATTTTCATATGGAATGAAAAGCTTTTTCAACACTGCCATTTTTGTGTCAATAGTCTATGTGGGGGGAAGTGTCTTCGAGCTTCTAAGTGGGCTGGAAATGTACTTCTTATTAGAATCTGATCAGTTGTTGCATTGTCGTTGTTTGCCAAACGCAGCTGTTGCAGGCAAATGGGAAGGATCCATCCTGTGCGTTGGCTTTGATGTCTCTGTGAGAAACAGAGCGGCTCCTTGGCCAGCCCTGAGGAAAAGGGTGTGTCAGGGTGTGAAGGCATAGCTCTGTTGCCTGCATCCAACACTGAGGTTCAGGGCTGTCAGAAGTGTGCACAGGGTGCTGCAAGATTTGCCAAGGGCTTGGTTAGCCATCAGCCAGACCAGGGGGGTTTAATGTCATCCTCACCCAGTCTCCATCTCTGTCACCTGCCTGTGTTATGGATTCAAGAAGATAGTTTCATCTAGGCTCTTGGGTTTCTTTCTTTTTTTCTTAGGTATTTTTAAAAATACTATGTTTTAAAATTATCTTCCAAAGGTGTGTAAGTTTATACCAATACAGGTTTGTTGAAAATACAAAATTTGTGTAAAACTTCGGCATTGATAGATGCTTTAATATTATTCCTAAGAGACAGAAAAGGAAATAGCACCCCTTTTATATTTAAAACATTAGTGTATGCAGCTGAAGTTCAGTGGAGAGAAATAGAAATGTGCAAACCAGATTGTTGACTTTAAAATTACACACGTTAAAAGAAATGCAAAGTGCAGAGAAAAATTATGAGACGTGAACAAATTACCAGGCAAAAGTAGATTTAATCTAAGGTTTTGCTACCAGCAGGTACAACACTGATATGGATGGATAGGTTTTGCCTTCTATATTTTATTTTTAAATTCCTTTCTCTTCTTTGAGGCAAAAATGAAGCTTTGAGGTAATACTGAAAAGGTTGTTTTTTCTTCATACAAGCAACTGTAATTTATTGTTAATACATACTTACTAGTAATAAGCAATGATAGTATGTAGAATACATCCTACCTTATTCCAGTCCAAGGAAACATACTATCCCTGGATCCACTCCGTTAAGCACATATGTCCTTCTTTAATTATTTTACAGGGACACTAAGTGGGATGCCTTCTGCGACATGTCCCTTGGGACTGTCTATGCGCATACAGTCCAGAACACATGGAGAGAAAGCTAGTATAATTTAATCTTCAGAAAGATTTTTCCCCTCCTGTTGCAATAAATTGTAAACTCAGCCCAGGACAAGGATGTATTTATCAATAATAATAACAGCTGTCATGCTCCTTAGAGAGTTGAGTCATTTGCTGCACTGAGTGGTTGTGCTGGTTGAAGCACTTATGTCCAAAGCACTCTGGTCTGTTAAGGGGGAAGATTTCCCACTAATTGTCTTGTTCCTCTTTTTAAGGTCTTTGTCACTGTTAACTAGTTGATTTCCAGACAGGAGATAAACCCTTCCTCGCATATCTAAATACGGATTGCATTTTCTCATGTGAAGTAATAAGTTCAGTATAAATAGTTTTTTTTAAGTCTTGGGAGAAAGTCAGTAGCAAAGCAGATATTTAAAAGAAAGAATTACAACACCTCGCATGCAGTTGTTGCATTCTAGAAAAATGTAGCCAGAAGACAGTGTCCCTCTGTGCCTTTGCAGCATTACCTGCTCCTGCAGATGGGCTGGAGCACAGATTCTGTAGTGGGTGTTCCTTGCACCTGGGGGCTAGCAGCACTGGAGTGCCACAGGGACTGGTAGTGTGCCCCGTGTGCTTGTAAGGGCGTAGAGATCTGATGCCGTCTATGCTGCACTCAGAGCAGAAGCAGGCAGGTTGTCTCTCTAGTTTTGACCTGTCTAGGCTATTACGGTTTGTCTAAAGCCTGTGTCCTCCCTGACCTGCTGCATTTCTCCTCCCTCCATTAGTTCTTCTTGACCGTTTCAAACCTCATCTTTCTTATGATAGCCACCGTTGTGTCTCCACCCTTCCCTTAGGACTTACTCTCACACTGCTGCCTCCATCCACTGTGACGATTGCCCTACCAGGTTAGACACAGTTGTGCAGATCTCATGCTGGCAATTAGACTGCACATGTGGAGGAAATGTTTGATATTTGATCAGACAGAAGCTAGGAAGGAGTTCTTTGTTTCTACTACCCGTATGCTTAATGATACGTGTCTATACCTCTTGGCCATCTGGCTTGATCAACAAGCATGCGGATACCTTATAACAGGGAGAAATGTCCCTTCTGAGCAGCTGGCCAGTCAATGAGGAAATGTTTGTTTTGGAGGTCTGACACCTAGTAGGGGCTTGTGCTTCTTTGACCCAAATCTATCACTGGCTTCTCTGGTACCTGCTGCCTGGTAGTCACACATTGCCTCAGCATTGAGGTTGTGGTTGGCGAGCAAGTGGTGTGTTTTTCTGTGCTTCCTCAGCTGTCGTATCTCTATCCTGACTCTGTCTTACAGCAAGTTTTATATTCAAGCAGAAAACCTCAAAGAAGTTGAAATAAATTTAATGATTTGAAGATGTGACACCCTCAGAGTATTTAATGAATGCACCCAGATAAAGTAAAGTAGAGGAAGAGGAAAGCAGTTAAAATATATTGTGTAGCTATGATGTGTTTATGAAGACTTTGCATTTTGTTAAAAAATAAAAACAAACCCTTCTGATTTGCTACAAGTTTTACTGGATTTATTTATCTGGTGCACAGGGTGTTTTAATTATTTTTTTCTTCCAAACTAGTGGATGAAGGAGAGGATCATTTTTCAGAAGCTGAAATTACTGGGTAGAGTACTCCTACTTATTGAGGAAAATAATATATGGATGCACTGCTTAGGTAGATATGTCTATAGAAAGAACAGTGGGGATGAAGTAACTCAAAATATGGAGTCATCTCATGTTAAGGTGACTGCCTTCCTTGCCAATTCATCATAACGTGAAAGATTCTTATTTAAATAGAGACCTCAGGTTCAGCACAGTCAGAAAAATGTTGTCCAGGAATAGAGCCACTTATTGGGTAGGAGGCACTGATTTTCATGGTGTAATATATTTTTTTTCTTCTCTCCTATCCCAGTAAAAATACAGTTCCTTTTCTGTTATAGTACTTCTGTCTTGAGACATGGAATCCAGCTTTTGTGTAGAGTGGTGGTGGTGATGGGTTGTGTTGAACTTCTGGTAATCTCATGGTCTATCTTAGAGGATAGTAGCTTACTTAACATCTGCCTGCAGTTAGTCCTGTCACTGTTGGATTCAGAATTCTTGATCAACACATCCTCTATTTCTTTGGTAGCCTGAGCATGAGATTTCAGGAGATGTAACTACATGACATAGTGTGTTATCTATTGTGTTAGGTAATTTTGAGCTCTATATTTTATACCACATTTATTAGAAAAATGTTAACTTACATTCAGATTCAATAATAGATCCTAAGTCTTAGAAGCTTATTTTTCTGTTTGCAGGCTGGTGTATTTTTAAGAAAGTTTTACTATATTTTCCCCCTCTATAAAGAGATCTAAACTTATTCTCAAGTTATTCACTTCATTAATTACATGACCCTCAATTTAGGTGGGAAAAGCAGTTTCAGAATTACAGTCTCACATTGGAAAACTTTTCTCATAGTTTTTACTTGTATATTCTTGAGATGTTTTGGGTTTTTTTGTTGTTTGTGTTTTTCTTTGGTTTGTGTTTTTTGTTTGTTTGTTTGTTTGTTTTTTACTTTATAATCTTAACAGTTTAAATCCATTATATATCATTCAAGTGATATGAATTTTCAGTTCTTTTTGTAAGATGGAGACTGTCATAGAGAAGACATGATTTAAAGCTTTTGGGGTGTACATAGTTGTGGTTAATAATTATGTTTCAGAGATGATAATGATATTTTGTAGCAGTTTCTGTGGCTTAAAAAAGATAATGCTGGTAATTAGATTTAATAAATTGGATGAAAGAAGAATCCATTTGTCTGGAGCACCAAATAGCCATGATCTCTCTTGTCTTTCTTTCCTTCATTCTTCTTCCATTTCCTGACTCCTAGAGGCATATTTTATTTTCATCTTGCTGCATCTTTGTCCTTTCACTGAATTCAAGCAGAGTTCTTTACTTCCATGTAGTGATGATATACTGCTTGGAAAAGGAATAAAATAATGACTCGGGGGAGTGATGATTGTTTTTTAGAGAAATGCTTGATGGCGTGGCAACTGAATCACAGAGGCGGATAGAATAGAAGGCAAATAGCATCAAGTATTTATAAGACTTAAGAACAGCAACTCCGATTCTTTTAAGCAAATGCTATCATTTCTAGGGCCAAACACAGGTGTATTGTATGTTTGAGAGCAGTAATGATGCTTTTTATTTTTTCTCAAGCTTTTATATTGTTAAAACATTGATGTTAAAACCCTAGAAGCAGGATGAGGGTGTCTGACAAGGACACTAGTTCCTAGTCCATTTATATTTGTTGGTTATAAGCATTGTAGTCTGGCTCAAATGGAGATAATAAATAAGGATGATCTTTAAGTTTTTCTGTTTAGAATTTGCCCTTGGTGAGATTGAGGACAATGTTCCTCCCATCTCTGGATGAATGTGTCAGAAGAAAGTAGCTTGGTTCTTTGTAAATAATTTAAGGAATATAAATGTGTTTACCTGCAAATGAGCTGTCTAGTGCCTTTTTCATGACTTTACATTACAGGGATGTGTGCTTATAGGTATCTTTTAAGAGATGAGTGTTTGGAGATTGAAGTTATCTTTGGTAACTGTATTTCTAAAAGTAGCATTGTTTTTTATTGCCATTCTTTTTTTCTTATGCAGTTTTTTTGGGGGGGGGGTGTTTGTTTTTGTTTGTTTGTTTGTTTGTTTTTGGCAAAGCTGTAAAATACACAGATTAAAAAAAGACATACATTTCCACTTTATCTGCTGTTCTAAGAGATGCAAGGAAGTGAGCGGAGGGAAAGCAGGCACAGACTAATAGGCTATTCCCTTCTTTTGATGAATACTTGATTAAATTATTTATTCCTACTGTATGACTGGAAAGGAAGGAATACAGAAGCTTTTGAAGCTAAGTGTCATTCCACAGTACTGATAAAGTACAGTGGCTCTGGTGGTCTGGTCTGAAACAGCTGCTTTCTTTTTGCCTGAAAAAGAAAATGGTGGTGAATTAAGTAAAAAAAAAAAAAAAAAAATTAAATGAAGTGCGGCACGTTATATAGTGTTTCTTTAATAAACATTTTATGTTAATGCCTTTCAGTTCTGTTCTAATTATATTGAGGTTGTGAAACATAATTGGTTTCTGCAGCAAGGTAGCACTTTGGGGCAGACAACCTTTTTTCTAGGGATCTATATACTATTGAATGCGTATTAAGAAAAGTTTTCTGCCTACGTCAAGGAAGAATAGATTGCTTCATGTACCAAATTACATATTTTTGTTTTTTTGGTTGGCCATGTGGGGGAAAAAAAAAACAACTCACAAAAACCCAAAAACACAAAACAAAAAAAAAACAAAACAAACAAACAAAAAACCCTAAACCAAACCAAAAAACCCCCACAAACAATAAAACTAAAACCAAACACTCAGGTAAAATGATGTCTTCAATCTGCTGGGGTGGCAGAAAAATGTGGGGCTGAGTTTTGGCATTTCATATTCTGAATTTGACGCTGTTTATTTTCTTCTGCACACAAATTTTATAATTGTGCATATGAGTTAAGCAGTGGTAGTCAATACATGAAGCTTTAGCCAAGAATACAATACTTAGATATCAAGATGCATGATGGCAAATGCTATGTTGCTGAATCTTCTGAAATATATGTTTGAGATCTTCACAGTGAATTTCTAAAAGTTGTTTATAATGCAAGTATTTAATTTTAAGGATATATTCACACAAGGAAAGTATATTACAATGATTCCTAATAGTTTTCTTTAAATTTCATGTTTGAATCCACCCAAGAGCTTTTGTTTATGGTTTACCTTCTGCAATCTCAGTTTTGATGTAGGGGTTGGGGCAGAGGTACAGATCCTTCTCATTCCTTCTAATGTTGCAAAAAACCCCCCTCAGATTACTTGTTTTACTCCACATTTATTCCATGATTTATAGCTAGATCCTTTCATTCAATTGTGTATTTTATTTAGGGTGATTCCAGAGCCTCCCTTAAAATGGCAAATTTGCATGAAGAATGAATTTGATCCAGTATTATGAAATGAGCCACCTGTTATCTTACTAGTAATCTTTTACCTGGAATATCATTGTATGTTCCTCTAAATCATCAGGTTTTTAAAGACATGTTATGATACAGTCTGGTTTGGGTTTTTTTTCAGTTTCAAGTCTGAGTTGGAAGAATTGGAGTAATACCCATCCCCTATATGCTTATTCCTACCTCTAGTTACAGTAGGTATATTTTCAAAGATCTGCCTGTAGGTTTCCCATATTTGTCTGGTGCTTTGTATTGCAAAGTAAATGAGTTTTTTCCATAAGTGCTTCTGCTGGCTCTAGATTTGATAATGAACAAACACTGATAATTATCAGGGAAATAAATTTGGATGTTTCCTCTGTTGATCATTCTTTATTAATATAAATGGGCCTCTATGAAGTGGTTTCATGTGTGTGAGGTGGGGCATGTCATGATCAAAAGGGTATTTACCTTTCTGTGTTG
The DNA here is from genome assembly GCA_027560015.1 of Chloroceryle amazona. Taxonomy (NCBI): domain Eukaryota; kingdom Metazoa; phylum Chordata; class Aves; order Coraciiformes; family Cerylidae; genus Chloroceryle; species Chloroceryle amazona. The sequence continues at coordinate 7,948 of JANHFX010024789.1, forward strand.
GAGACAGGGACATCTTTCAGGCAGGGACAGGCAAACAGGCTTGCCATCGTAAACAGGAACATCATTTCCTGGGTCAGGTTACTCAAAGCTCCATCCAGTCTGGCTTGAAGCATGCCAATTGACTAGGTTGTCATTGACCTGAAGAGTGGATCGCACAAGAACACTACATTTATCTTTGTCTACAGATTTTCATGAAATAGTTCATAGAAGTTGATCCTTTTCTCATTGATCAACACAAATCTTTTACACTTATTTGTCAAAAGTTGTTTTTTTGTTGCACATAGCAGTGACAACCTTAAAACTGAAATCTCAATTGGGTAAATTGGTTGCATTTGTTTAATTCTAATATTGTAAACAATAATGCTTTGTTAATAACTGCCAATATTTCAATATTTTTCAACAATCTGATATGGTACGGTGTTTTACTTCTGCCTCTTACTGATTGCCAGCTGATACTTCAGTATCAGCCAGTTCAACATTGATTTTGAAATTAAATGTGGAGGGCAAAACATTTGCAGTGGAAAGAAAATAATTATGATATTAAATTACTATTTCATATTTGCATTTCCTTTTTATTCAGCAGGTTTTGTTTTCTTTTAGAGGATACTGTCATATCTGTTTATTTGTTCATCATTTTCCCTGCAGGTGCAAGGGTAGCATCAACTTTGTGCTTTTGTTTTAGAATAACTTAATCTTATCTAGTTAATTTTTTTGTTGTCCATAATTGTTGTTTACACAATCTAGAACACGAGTAATTTTTTAAAAGCGAGTAAATAAGAGAAGTAAATGAGAACATGAGATGTGTTTCCAGCAGTTCTGTAGAGTCTTCAGTGGTAAGAGTTTTGTATGTTTTTGTGCAAGTTCAGAAAGTTTATCAGTTGAATTCTTGCCAAATGGATGTACTGCTGGATAATTTTTAATGCAGACCTGTCTTACAATATAGAGTCAAATAGAAAACCTAGAAAGAAAAGGGATGAGGGAGGACAAATATTTCAGAAAATACAAAGATGTTTAGATTCAAGCCCCAGCAAAACCTACTGCCAAAGCTGCCTTGAAGTTCTATTATTCTGGCTTATGGTCACATAATGTGTGAAAATGACTGACAAAGTCTGAGAGAATTAACATTGTTTACAGAAAATACTCAGTGGCTGTAGGGAAGAAGATTCTTTTAAAAAGAATTACAGCCCTGAACAAAACTGGGCAAAACAGATGGAGTGTAACAACTGCAGTGTTTCTTTGAGTGTGAAAGAACCCTCTGGTTATCATCCTAGCCTCATCATAACATTTTCTAGCACTTCAAATTCAAGCAGCCTGTTTTCCAAGGTTCTTTCACCATCTTTTTTCCCTTTATCTTTTGCTTGTGACAGAAAGCAATTCTGAAGAGGTATTGATGTGACTGTTAGAAAGTGTAGGAAGACAAAACGTAAATTCTTCCTATCTCTTTATTTCAGCCACTGGCATAATAGTGGAAATAGGTTGGCTAACATCTGGGTTAAAAACAATGATTATGAGGGTGTCTGTGTGGTTTGGTTTTTGGTTTGTTTTTTTGATAAATTTTACATGAGCAAAAAGGTCACCAGTGCTTCCTTTCATTTCATTGCATTCACTCTGCTATGCTGTTTGTAATCTGTTACCATGCTCTGCATGTTCCTAAGTTGCTCTTTAGCTAACATGTATATATTTCCTGTATATACACTTACCTAACATGTATATATTTCCTGTCTATAAGCTGCTGCTTCAACCAGAGGAGTTTCTTTGAATCTCTTAATACATTTTTATTTGTCCATTACCTCCTGGCACCTTTGTTTGATGAGCATTCCCATGGATATTCTATAGCTACAGTGTCAAAGAGAAGGCACAATCTTCATTACTGTTTGTATTTATAAAATGTAGTGTTTTTTGTAAACTCACCGAAATGTATGTAAATGTAAGTGAATCTTTAATGTTACTGGGCTGTAACATTGAATTGGTCGGGACGGAGTATGCAAATGATAGGATTCATTCCCTTATATTCACTACACTTTTATTTGTAGATTGTGTTGCTTTTTGACACTAAAGCTGGAGTTGAATATAACTGTAATTATTTTCTTTCCTTTTTTTTTGTATTATGTATTTCATCAATAATGGTACAATACTGTAGAAAGAGGAGGAAATAGTCTAAATCAGAGTTTAATCAATAGTTCCAGCTTGATATAAAATTTTAGTAATGTCAAAGGCTGTGTTCAGTGGGTTTTGATTCAAAATATTGATTTAAATTCAAATGAAAAAAATACTGTTACAACATAAAGTTATTCCATATATTCCTTTTTACCTTATATTTTAGACTTCTATAAAAGTTACATGGCTTATAGAACTGCTATTTCAGAGCTGATAATTAGTTTCTAGGCTTGGTCTGTTGCAAATTCCTGTCTATTGTATGTCAATTCATGTTCCTATACATCTGTTAATATCTGTTTCCTTGTTCAACTATGGAAGCGCTTTAATTTTCTGTTTCAAAAATTATATAATTGATTAATTACTAAATTAAAACTGAGATGAGGTTGCAGTTTTGGGAGAAAAAGCTAGCTAGCACTATTTTTCTTGTAATAAGCTATCTAAGAGATCACTTGGGACTAAATGTCAGATAATGTTCTTTTCAGATATTATGAAAATCACAGAAATTCAAATCCTAGGTGATGTCAAGGTTTAAATGTGAGTTCAAATACTTTTCACTGCAGCCAAAACAAGATCTTTTTACTAACAGATTAGCGAGCACTTCTGTGGTTGCCTAATATTCTTATTATTTGGCATTTTTTTTTTATGAAATGCTTTGCAAGCTTAGGAAATGAATAATAATTGTATTTCCTTATTTCATAAATATATCTACTCATTCATGTGTATTAATGACTGCAGTTTATAGATTAGTGGTGAGGGCAAAGAATAAGGGTAACTGAAATTGGCATATAAGGGGACTTTTCTTACATTCCAGTTCTTTCTGAGACCCCACATTGTCAAGATTCTGTAGGTTTTGGCAGCAGTCGCTGTTCTGTTCCTGTAACGCAGTTACCTTCAGGCAGGACACTGGGAAAATGAACATCTTTGATAGAGGTATGTTGTTCCTGGGGTACTCTTCTGTGCAGAACTGATTATGAAACTCTTCAAGTATGACAGAATTTTCTTGCTGTTGTTTTATTTAAAAAAAAAATAGCATTAAAACCTGCATTTTTTCAGGGTTTTTTTAGAGCAGATTGAAATATTTAGAAAGTAAAGATTTCTATATATAGATTAGATACAGTATAAACAGTGGCATTAGTGTCACCCCAAAATGTCTTGTTACTGTCGACAGAACTTTTAGCAGGAAGTTGGCAAGTCTTTGTCATGAGAATTAATTTTCACTTACATGTCTCCTTTGGTCTTTATCTCCTGCGACTTCCCATCGTGGTGTCAAGTATATTTTCTCATTGCTTCCCAATGGACCTGAGAGAATGAGAAGAAGGTAGTGAACTTTGCCAGTGTGGTTGACAGCCTCAAAATCTCTTGCAGCAGCACAGCCCTGCATTTCAGATCTGAAAGGAATAATTAGTATTGAACTCTCATCTCAGTTTTATACGCTTATTCTGCTACTGTGGCTTTTTAATGGATGCCATGAGTAAACAGTTTTTTCTGATACGTATAACATTCAATAATATACTGGATGTGCTAAATCCTTTTTGAACCTAACAGAGGAACCTTTTAAAAAGAGAACATCCTGCCATGCATCTCTCCGAGGATGTATGCTGATGCAATTTTCCATTTTCAGGGTTTTTGCACAAAGACTGGATTCTGGAATTTTGCCTCCGTATCACTATTACCCGAGCCAGGTTTTACTTCTTACCCAAGCCTGGTTTTATGCCTTACCCCTAGCCTGTATTCATTTGCAGAACAGCAGCTGAGCCTCACTAGGAAATTAGACAGGCACAAAAAGTAGACTCAGATTACACTAATGAGCCCATTAAATGAGGTATAGGGAGCCTGTCTGGACAGAATGAGGAATTGAAAGAGATCTGGTTGTACTCCTTGCTTTCTATTTTACGTTCTGTAGCCAGTTTTCAATTTCTGTTTACTTGGGAGTTGCTTTTTTTTTTTGTCCCCCACTATCTCTCCTGGATTCTCTTATTTGTAAAAATAAAAAATAAATCCCCCCCCAGCATTTAAGGGAGAAAACCTGACAAAAGTGGTGTTGTTCAGGAGGGAATCTTTCAGCTGCAGTTTTTTGTGAGCTGTGCTGGTTTTGACATTTATTGCTGTTGCTTTGCCCTGGTGATTTGTGTTAGTGATGGCCCAACACCTAGGCAGGAAAACAGAAAGGAGAATTTGGTAACAGACCTGCAAAAGCCTGAATAAAATATTCAAGGGCTCCTCCACTTGGTGGAACACAAGCCAGAAAGCTGGAGGGGCAAATGGTGTTGAGGGCAAAGAGAGAGGTGGTAAAAGAAGCTTGGGCAAGGAGCACGTTGGAATATGGTGAGTGGAAGATTTACTAAAGCACCTTGGGAGATCCTGGTGAGACCCAGTGCAGGGGCATGGGGAATCAACCTGGAACAGACTGCCTGAATCTACTGAGTTCTTGGTGTAGGTGATCTAAGGTAGGTAACCTTAGCTTTGTTTTGAGCTGGAGTACTATCTGACTTCCAGTGGTGCCTCCCAAACTATATTTTTTTTCCGCTCTAGATGATGTTGAAATAAACTAAATCTTACACTTCAGACATGACACTTATTCCCTGCATGGAAAAACAAATCCAATATTTTCTTCTAACTTTAATGAAATTGGTCATAATTCACATTAAGAAAAATTTATATGAAATATAAATTGATACAGTTGTTGATACAGTCAAGAGGCATCCCAATACATCAAGTTTAATCTGTCAGGGGTAAGGGATTCAAGATAATTTTATTTCAAAATCGTTTTTACCATAAAGTTATCAGAATGGTGGTTAGAAAACCAAACCATGTAACAATCTGAAGTCTAAAAAATGTATAGCAGTAAGTGATCTGCATGAGCTGGAATGAATCACTTGGGGATGTTCCTGCAATGTCTGAGCATCATGCACAAACTTTGAGTAATTTACATGGAGTATTCTGATCCATGTGGTGCAACAGATGACTTTCTGATTCCATGTTTATAAGAGCAAACTACTGAAATCTCCCATGTATCTGGATATGTGCAGTTTCTTTGCTATGCACAGTGCTTACGTACTTTGTAATGTCATGTGCATGTAATTTATTTATTACTGTATTAATAATTAATTAATACTAAATTATGAGGTCTGAACAAAGTGTGGTGTAGTTCTGATTTGCTGCTAAGGCAGTCTCTCTGGACAGTAAATGAACATTGAGAGCATATATTTTAATGGATCAGCAATGGAATCACTATGAAAATTCCAGCACTTAGGCATAAAAAGATGAAAGAAAAATCTCAATTTCTGTTCTGTCTCTCAGGCCTAAATCCTTTAACTTGCAATAAAGACACCTTTAAAGGGACGAATATCTATTTATTTTTATGAGAGAACTGAATCTGAAATTGCTGTTGGGTTGTCTAAATTTTCTATCAAAATCTTGATATATTTCTTTAGTAAATGTTCTGTCTTTTGTAGCTATGACTGATCCCAGGAATTATCCTGCTTCCTAAAAACTGGTAAATTTCACAAAATTCAGTGAGTTGCTGTCAAAAAAATAGAGGACCATCTTGGCATATTGTAGTAACTAGTGTAGTTCTGTTGTACATGGGGGATCCCCCAGGCACCAGTGTGGAGGCTCAGCCTTATACCATCAATAATTATTTCTCAATTAGCACCCTTAATGGACTAAGTAATTTATCTGAAGCATTTTTCATCTATTCCAACTCCTCCAGTGTAATTTCTTCTTATCTAATAATTGGTAAGAATGACCAATCAGTAAATTTAAATTGTTTTCCAGGGTCATGGGCAGATCTCTGTAGATATTAGTATAATGATAATACATTGCTAACAATGTGAGGAACATGTTTCCTTTCTAGACAAAACCAAGAATAGTTGTATGATTTTTTGGTCAGCTCTGTGGACCTGCAGTAAATTTTTGACAATTAAGGAAAAATATATTTGATTATAAAAGGCTGCGGCCATTAGAAGTACCTCTGTATAACAAGGCAAAAAAAAATAGTTAACAAAATAAGTTATTGAAAACTCATACTATGTTTGGTATAATGGTTTTGCCAGGCTTTAGACTAGTGCATCATATGTATTGACTTCAAATGCCTTTTCCTTTAAGGCATGAACGCAGACAGTTGAGGTAGGCTCACCTCCTTTCATTTGCTGCAACACATTTGCTGACATAGCATGCAGTATGAGCCATCTCCTCTTAAATGTACTTAATGTTGAGTTCTCTCTCAGGGGAGACTCATTTGCAAGTTCAAGTAATCTAAAATTTCAGAGAGTTCATATATTTGATTAGAAAATTAACACATTCCTTGCTTGCTTGCTTGCTTTAAATATCTGTGAAGTTCCAACTGCTGGAAGCAAGCAGTTCTGTGTTTGTCTCTCTGAAGGAAAGCAGAATCTGGGTAATTTAAAGAAGTGACCTGTTTCAGGGGAAATAATATCCTTAAGTGGGAAGTCATAAACCTCTTGTAATAATAATTGTTTGGATGCAGAGATTATTAGATTTGTTATTTCACTTATTGCTGCTTTTTGCTATGAAACCAGAATGTTCTTTAGTGTAGAAATGTATAGAAATTTCTGTATGCAAGAAGAAATGTATGTTCCTTTTGTATAAGCTGTTCAAGATAATTTGTTGCCATTGTTTGTAGATAGACTTCCCCAGAATTAAAGCTCTCAATCAAGTGGAGATATTTCAGAATTTCTTTGGTTTGATCGACCAGTGTCTATGGTTGCAGTATAACACTGGCCTTCTCTGTGTGACGTTGTTAAAGGTGATAATTTACTGTAAAATGGATTGATGCCTAGAGATTTCTGATGCTCAGGTTTTTTTTTGACTTTTTTTGGGATTAGCCTCTGACTTACTCATTAATGTTTCAGTCTTAGAGTATTTTCAGTCCATTGTGCATCACAGTCCAGAGTTTTGAGAGATTTAACTGAAACTTGCTCCTGTAATGTAGTGGCTGACATAGGACTGAAGAGTAGCTGTGTTGTTTTGGAGGTTTTTTTTTCCCTTGTTTTTTAGTGTATGAAACAACAGTGAAAAAGATCTCTGCAAATACTACATTTTACACAGATGTTTAAAACTATCTTGGATTTTGAACTTACCATGAATATATTTGACAGAGAATGTCATGGCTGTGGTTTTGCAGGGAGGCTTCTTGCAAAAGAATGCAGAGGTTGGGCCAAATGGTACTTGTCTCATCTCCATGTCCATTTTATTTTGCAGGAATTTTTCCTTCTATATACGGAAAAATGCCTCTGCCTTTTATCTGACAAGTTTTTCTTCAAGCACATCACTTAATATGTTAAAATATATTATCCTGGTTTTATATGCAACTGTAATACGAGGCAAATTAACTTCTTGTGAAAGTTAGCATTCTCCCATTAATTCAGAGAAGAAATATTGCTTATTGTCTCCAAGTTTATAATTTCCAAATGTTGTATCTTTGTAAAAGTTTGAACTTGATAACATAGACTTTGGAAGACCTTAACAACTTGAAACATAATTGAGGGTTTTGTAATCTTCATATATTAATGGAAGTTAAGAGTGGCTCAACTTCTTTAGTTGAGAAGTATTTCTGTGGTCTGGAGAAATATCATAGTAGTGACTCGTGAATGACAGAAATTTCATACTTGCTAGAAGAGTAATGTTCATGTCACATTTCTGACAATGTAAATCATTCTAATCACTGTTTTTCATTGCATTCCCAACAATAAAAAACTTCGACATTTTCGTATTTTCTGTGTTTCGTCTCTATTCCAGATTTTCTGTTTGATACATCAGTGATTGGATTTCTTGTTTGTGAGGACTGAATTTCCTGGATCTGTACTTGATGAATATATTTTCCGACATAAAGGAAAGAGACAAATCACTTTGCCTAAGTGGTTGCAGATTCTAAAAATGGGCTTAAATTAGACACATTTCCTTTTTTTAAGATCAGCTGTCACATCCTCTACCTTTTCAACATTTTTCTTTCCTGCAATAATTTTTCATATATCTTCTGAGTATTAACTATAAATTCATACATTGAAATCAGAGGTTACTGAAGTGAAAAGAGCTATTTTGTTTTAACTTTGGAAAAGATACAGGTCATGTAAAATGAATTGTATATAAGAAGTTGAATCCCTAGTACTTAACAGAAATTCTATCTGTTTTCCATAGGCATTTGTTTTAGTCTTAGAAATTATTTTCATAAACAAGCTATGAAGGAAGAAAACCTACAAATGAAGGATATATGGCAAAATCTTTTGCTTAAAATGAGTTATCCTACTTAGTGTTATTCTACTGCCATAGTCGCCTGCTGAGAAGTAACAGGGGTGACATGTACCATAGTTCTAATATATTCAGTCTCAGAGAAATTAATAATTCAGAAATGTTTTAGTTCTTATTGATGTTGATCATTATAAGTGGACAAATAGTGTATGTTCCGTTAACATCTACACAGGAAATTGTGAGAGGAGAATGAAGAATGCTAGATTTTTAATTGTTGATTAGAGCAGACTCTTTCTAGATTTACCCATTTCCCTAAGAACTTTCTCAATTTCTATTACAGCCTGCTTCTTGTTTTGAAAACAGTCACAGAATAGTAATATTGAAGTAATAGGGATAAAAGCAGATTACTTTCTGTAGAAGCTGTTAGCAATCTGAAGTCTGCATTATTAAGTAATGACAATATAGTAGTTAATAATGTAAGTCTTAGTTTATATAGTGAAATTCTGTGTCCTTGGGGGAAAAAAGTTATTCTTTTATATACACGCATGCACAAAAACAGAGCACAGCAAAGAAAATATATGTACATTTGCTTATGACTCATCAAATTTGATCATTTTTCCTAACCGAAGTCCACCGTACATCTTCATCTGACTGCCATGATAGTAGGTTCTTATTTTTAGTTTTTTCTCGTAAGTGTGAGACTTATGTGGCTATTGAGACTTATTAATTTCACCTGGCTCCTTTAGTATGCTGAAAACTTTAATAAAGTTATTCAAATACCACTATGAAACGTACCTTAGTACAAAGAACATTGAAAATAATATTGTAAAAACTCCTCATTATGCGATGGAATATGTGTTGTTTCTAACTCAGAAAAATATGAAGATAAGTATTATCTGTACGGGAAACACATGTCCTTGGTACTGTGGGTTTGTTGTTGTGTAGTTTGGGTATAAGCTTGACCTTTATTTTTGTAAATGTTAAAATAAAGATTTTGTAGATCCCTATAGAAAACACAGATAATGTCTTCACACTTTTCTTTTTTAGCACAGTGGACTCAAGCTCAAAACCTCAAACTTCAACCTGTAAAATAATATGGGACTAGATTTAATGCAACTTTGTGGAGCAGCAGTCTTTTACATGTTAAATGTAGAAAATGGAGTAATAAGAGATGTACTAGTTCTAAAATGACATAAATATGCCACTGAAGCTTTCCTTTGTATGCATATTAAAATATAAATATTTTAAAAGATCATTTAAAACTTATTCTTGCTCATTCAACCATATTCCATAAGAATGTATTGTTTACATTAGTATTATGTTATGTTCTGACCTGACAGTGCTGTGTTAATGGTTGGACTCAATGATTTTACAGGTCTCTTCCAGTCAAAATGATTCTGTGATTCTGTTGGCTTAATCCGGGACCCAGCAATTTCCTTCTAGTGCTGTGCTACTAGACAGTCAGTGATATGCAGCTGTTGCCTGTAATCTTTCATTTATAACTTGTTTTTTTCTGTCCTTGATGGAGAGAGCCTTTTTTCAGGTTTACATGCACAATATAGCCATGTTGGATTAGAAGCCTATTTCTTAATACTAAGCTGAGAAAAGAGGGTTTTGTGAGTTGAGGTTTGGTTTATGCTGGTGGATTTTTTTAATGATGGGGTTTTTTTACAGGTGGTGGAATCTTTCTAAGGACTTTTGTAGGATTTTCGGGGGGGGGGAATGTCAGTTTTAGTTTCTTCAGGGTTTATTGTTTTCTCTTTTGATTTGTTATTACCTGTTAGTTCATAATATAGAAGCCATCAAGACTGCAGAAAAGAGAGGAAGAACATTAAGTCATTAAACCAATACACCTGTTGGCATATATTTTATTTTTTTTACTCCCTTTCTTTTCTGGATAAACTGATTTCCATGAGGTAATAATGTAAGTGTCATCAGTTTGCTCCACAATGCAACAGAATTTATAGATCTGCAGTACTTTAAGAGAGTCATGACAAGAAAACATAGTCACTGAACTGTAGCTCAAGATGTCTTTAAAAAGTGTGGGGTTTTTTCCAAGCATGGGTTGTGATTAGTGTGTTAGGGTAAATCATTAAAAAAGAGATTTCTGTTATGTATTGTAAAATAACCTTTTTCTGTTTTATGTTAACTGAGATGTGCTGCAGTCATTGTCTAGGGTGTCTCTAGAGATAAATACTGGACTTCATCTCCGCCCTAAGGATACCACTTAATCCTTGCTGAATAAACCAGTGGAATATGAACATGCAAGTGAAAGATTGGATTTCATTCTGATAACATCTCCAACAACTCAGATAAACTGCCATAAGGCTGTAGTGGTATTTGGTAAAATGAACAGTCATGAACTTTTAGTTTTACATATTATAGACTTCTAAGGAGTAATTTTAGCCTAAATGCACAGACAGGCCTAACATTTAGTGACATTTTTTCAAGTACATGTTTGATAACAAGTAGTTTCTGCAGGCATCATATTCACCACTTTTTGAGTCTACATTCATAAAGGTGACTAGAGAACATTTTTAAAGTTTTGTAAAGTCTTTCTCCGAGTAATGAGAATATCCTCCAAAAGACTAGCTGAACATTAGGGTATATATTTGACTTATTCTTCTCCAAGAGTGTTTTCCCTTTCTTTTTGTTTGCATGCCTTATTTCTGCATGTTTCTGAAGATCGTCACAAAAACATGAAGTTGTGTAAGTATTTTTAGGCTGCCAAGTATTTCCCTACATGTTCATAGACACAATGAACTGGTCAGCAGTGTGTAGATAGGTTGAAAAACCCATCTCATATTTAGCCTGTAAAGGGCATCATGACTGTAACAGGGGAGTACCATATGCACAGCTCCTGTGTTATTTGGTTTTAAGATGGAAGTTGTTCTAATGGCTGTAGATCTTCCTCTCTTGTTGATTCAGACTCTTAAAAGAGTTTGAGCAACCATCTCATTATTTTACATAATAACCGAATGTGTGTAGACTGCTTGCACTAAGAAAATCCTTGTGAATTTTCAGCATACAGAAAAGAAGCAGATAATAACCCTCTCCCCATTTTCTTTCTGAAAAGCAGGTGTAAGCTAAACAAATGACCTAAGGGTACCGCATAATATTTTCATTACTTACTTTAACTCAGGTAAAAATGAAGCTTATGGAAAAGGATCCTGCTGTCCTTCCTTGTAAAACAGTGCTCCCTCCCTGTTTTTTGTTGGTGTGTATTCCCTAGATATTTAGAGCTGCAGATGTCATCTAGCTTCTGAAGAAAAAGTACCATTTGAGACACAGTTGGTTCTCAGTCCAGGCATGTCTGGGCAGATCTGCAGGGTCACTGGTGCTATGGATTTCAGCAGTGTTTGCCAGAGAAGGCTAAACAACAATTAGACCTTTCATTTGAAAATAGTTAATCACTTTAAAATGGTACGGATTAAATTATTCATTTTTTTAATATGTAAGTGAAGACTTGTCAGTCTCAGGCTTTCTGTTCCAGAGAAATAATATTTCTGTGTTTTCCTAAAGTGCTTTGTGGCTGGCATGAAAAATGTCTGATTTCTATAGCTATGAGTCTGCACCTTGAGTAGTGTGTTGGGTTTGGGGCATCTCAGCACAAAAAAAAAGATATTGAGGTGCTGGAGCATGTCCAGAGAAGGGCAGCTAAACTGGTGAAGGGTCTGGAGAGCATGTTTTATGAGGAGTGGCTGAGGGAACTGGATCTATTTAGTCTGAAGAAAAGGAGGCTGAGAGGAGACCTTATTGCTCTCTACAACTACCTGAAAGGAGATTGTAGAGAGGTGGGTGCTGATCTCTTCTCCCAGGTAACAAGCGATAGGACAAGAGGAAGTGACCTTAAGTTGTACCAGGGGAGGTTTAGATTAGACAATGGGAAGAATTTCTTTACTGAAAGTGTCATTAGGCGCTGGAATAGACTGTCCAGGGAAGTGGTGGGGTCACCATCCCTGAAAGTGTTCAAAAAACATGTAAATACAGTACTTCAGGACATGGTTTAGTGGTTATGATAATGTTAGGTAGGTGGTTGAACTTTATGATTTTGGAGGTCTTTTCCAAACTTAATGATTCTGTGACAAGAAGAAATGGCCTCAAGCTGTGCCAGGGGAGGTTTAGATTGGACATTAGGAAGTATTTTTTCACTGAAAGGGTTTGTCAAGCATTGGAACAGGCTGCCCAGGGAAGTGGTTGAAGCACCATTCCTGGTCGTGTTTTTAAAAGTTGATATGATGCTTAGGGACATGGTTTAGTAGTGGGCAGTGGACATGTAGAGTAGGGTTGGACTTGATGATCTTGAAGGTCTTTTCTAACCTAGATGATTCTGTGATTTATTAGGGAGTTTTTCATCTCTTTATTAGTCTGTGCAAAGGCCTCTTTTTTTGTATCTTTTATTGTGGTAAAGAGCATTTGCTAAGGACTCAGAAGCTGTTGTAGCTCAGCTGAAAAAGCAGGGGTTTGAAGTCTGTGAATAGCCTTGACCAGATAATTTTGAGGAGGAGAAGGCTTATGTAACATTAGGTTGCATGTCCATGAGAATTTAGTTTCTATTGTAAGATTGTGGAAAAAATAGAAAATTTCTTCAACTAACGTTAAAGTGACCTGAAAGTGTACATAGAAGAGGTAGATTTATGGGATTCATGGAGGAGGGGCTCCAGTGCCTGGAGTAGAAATTCCCTGGAAGCCTGTGGGACAGGATATAGTGAAGCAGGTATTTCCCTGAAGCCCTTGGAGGACTGACCATGCTGGAGCAGATATCCCCACTGCAGCCTGTGGAGGACACCACACTGGAGCAGGTAGGTATAATCCTAGAAGGGTATGTGGCATGTGGAGAGCCCAAGTGGGAACAGTCTTATCCTGAAGCCCTGCAGACTGTGGGAAAGACCCATACTGGATGGGGGAGGAAAAATGTGAGGAGAAAGGAGTGGCAGAGAGGAACTGCAGTGGTCTGACTTCAGGTCCCCATTCCCCATCCTCCCTATGCCACTTGGAGAGGGTGCAGGTATAGGAGTTGAGAATGAAGAAGTGAAGGTTTAGCTTGGACATTAGGAAGAATTTTGTCACTGAAAGGGTTGTCAAGCACTGGAACAGACTGCTCAGGGAAGTGGTTGAATCACCATCTCTGGACATGTTTAAAAGTTGATATGATGTTTAAGGACATGGTTTGTATGGAATAATAGTCTGGAAAAAAGAGACAAGGGCAGAAAGTTAATTTAGGTTTTGTCTTTGTTTCTTACCATTCAAATCTATTTTAATTAGTAATACATTTTTTTTCCCCAAGTCAAGTCTATTTTGTCCATGACAGTAGTTGATACGTAATCTCCCTGTCTTTATCTCAGTGCATGTGCTTTGTCACTTCATTCTTCCTCACCGCACTTTGTTTAGAGGACCAGGAGTGAGAGAGCAGCTGGCTGGGAGTCTGTTAGCCAGCCAGTGTCAACCCACTGACCTGTTGTGTTGACAAAGGTTGCACCACTTACCAATGTTAGCAAGCAGGACTGGATTCCATTTTGTCTCTGCCCATAAAATTGGTTTATTCTGAAAATATTATGCCCATGTGTCTTAACTGTGCTCTCACTGTAGGAAATAGAAACCCAGAAAGTAGTCATCTATTATTGTCTATTGTAATTTAATAGAGTTATTATTTTTAGGTCTTTTGAAAGAGTATCTGGCCTTAAGAGAGTACTGTAACTTTGGGAAGAGTATTCTGTGGTTTTGACATAGATCTAAACCCCTTCATCTGCCATAACTTTCTTAATTATGGAGCAGATCACCACCAAATTTACAACTGAAAATCAGGAAACTCTATAAAGGAAATACTACACTTCAGCCCAATTGATTTCTGCTTGTGCATGTGGCTTTAAATATAGAATGCATATATGGAGTACCTCTCTAATAATATAAACATTAGTTTAGCAAGCATAGTATAAGCCACCAGATGGAGTAGTGTTGCCATTAGAAATGAGAAGAATACTAGAAGGGGAATGTTTTTTCTTTCTACTTTTGTAATATCCTGCAAAGTTTCTTTTAAGGTACTGTGCCAGCCTGATGTATAAATCTGTATGTTAGAAGTTATAATCATTGACTTCAGCACATAGCTGTATTAACATGTTTCTTACCTTTTCATAGTAAGGTGTGTTTTAACATAATGTTGAGGGTAGGGAAACCGAGAATGTTTTCCCCATTTTCTTGTTGTGAGCTTTATATTAACTGTGTTGACAAACTATGAAAATTAGCTGGGTGGGGTTGTTTTTGTTGTTTTGTTTTTTTTTTTTTAATACCTCATAACTTGTATGTTTTCCATGTCATTACTGGTAGCTTCTTTTCTATGAAAGAAGAGAGGCAAATGATAACTGTGCCAGAAGCTTTTATATGGGGATTTTTGTTGCTTATTGCCCTTTATTTTCTCTTTACTTTTCCTGTTCGTGTGCCTTATTTTTCTTTTCTTTTTTTCCAGGATCATCTTGCACAAGAACCTAAGAGCTTTTAAAGTTTGCAGAATGCAAGGATGGCACAGGCAATGCTGGTACCACCAGGATGTGACAGCTTCTTCTATTTCACCAAAGAATCTCTCGCAGCTATTGAAAAACGTATTGCTGATGAAGCGTCTCATGACAAAGATGAGCATAAAGATGATGGTGATCATGAAGAAAATCGCCCAAAGCCAAGTAATGACTTGGAGGCAGGAAAGACACTGCCCTTTATTTATGGTGATATTCCTCCAGGGATGGAGTCTGAGCCTCTGGAGGACCTGGATCCATACTATATCAATAAAAGAGTAAGTCTAAGACTACAATTAGAACACTCCTGTTGAAGTATAAAGTGATAAATGATCTAGTGGGGAGGTAGTTGGAAGCCCTCATTGAAAGTATTATGCAGTGACTGTAACTCTTCTGCTGAAGTTGAATTTTTTTTTAAGAGCTTTTCTTTCAACGTCTAAGGTTTCCTCATGATGATAGTTTGAGTAGTGGATTTAACATTAGATGTCCTTCAATCTCTT
The DNA here is from genome assembly GCA_027560015.1 of Chloroceryle amazona. Taxonomy (NCBI): domain Eukaryota; kingdom Metazoa; phylum Chordata; class Aves; order Coraciiformes; family Cerylidae; genus Chloroceryle; species Chloroceryle amazona. Next base: position 23,321 of record JANHFX010024789.1, read on the forward strand.
CAAATCTGATTTGAATGCTTGAACATTTGAAAACTTCCATTCTGTCTCACTACTCTGTTCCTGGGGTTTCCAGGAAATACAGATAGTACCTGAGTGCAATAGGCTAGTCTTCAGAAAAAGTGCTCTTTCTTTCAGCTTCCAAAAAGATCGATTGTCTAACATTCCTTGAAATGTCATAGAAATACTTGTTTTACAAAAAGTTAAATGTTAAATGCTATTTGACTATGGAGGGTTGTAGGTAAAAAAAAATAAACTATAGTCACAAATTGCCAGCTTCATGAGGTGTGATTTCTGTAGATTGGTAATAGCTTATGTCACTTACAGATGTGAGTTCATTATGCTAGAGTTTGCTTCAGTACCACTGCAACTGTTCTGAGTCTCATGGGGAAGATTTGATTTTTCAAATATTCTCAGTATCAGTTCAGCAAAATAGTATAAAAGTAACATTCATGTGAGTAGCTCCAAATTCACTTCTCACATGGGACTGAGTGTAAAGACTAAAACTGTGTACTTTGTTTCAATGTTTGGTCTACATTATAGGCCCAATAGAGACCTGAACACAAAATCTCAATTTATATCTATATATACACACATACTGTAAACAACTCAGTTTCTTGTATATATATAATGATAATATAAGGAGAAAACAGCAAGGGTGATGACTTTGGCAAGTACAAGTTAAGAAAGTATGGTTTTCTGTAGGCATGAGAAGAGGAATAATGTTCAGAATAAAAATAATACTGAGTTTACATTAAAAAGAAAGCACAAAATAAGTAGCATGTGGTTATTTTATTGTGTAAATCAATAAAGTGCTTGTTGAACTAAACATAGAACAGGTTCTTGAAATGAAGTACTGTATAATCAACAGATTTAATCCTGCATTAAGTGACAAAAAGCCATATTATTTCTGTAAGAAGCAACTATGTTAAAGCAGTGATGACTTTTCTAGTACACTAGATGTATTTTTTTAGTTCATTTAGTTTTTGCTTTTTCAACTTCATGAAAGCTACTGCCAAATGATTCACTTATTTTAAATTATCATTAGAAAATAGAAAGATTCAATGTTAAAACTTGCTTATTTATGATATTAGCCTTTTGGGAAAATAATGATAAGTTGTAGATTGAATTAAGATTTCCTTAGATGAGATTTTTCATTGTGTTTTCCAGTCAATATCAAAAATGGTTGCATAAAATGGTATTAGTGATGACCACACAGGCAATAAGGGCAGTAAAGCCTTGAAAAGCCAAGTCCGTCTGACATCTGAAGCGGTTTTAAAGTGCTGAAATGGTTATATAGTTGCTTATAAGTGTCCAGAAAAGGTTAGTTAGGTACTTTGTTTTACATTGCCAGCTTTGATCTGAAGTGCAAGTAATATAGCTGGATTAATTTAAAATGTTAAAAATTCCAAACTTTTAATTATAACTTTAATGTAATTACATAACCCTGGAAAATGCTAAAATGCAAATTTTGATTAAAAACATGGAGAAAAAGAATGTATGATGTTCAGTTTTCATTGCTCGTGAAAATGTAGGGACTGATACTTGCTTGTATAGTTCTACTGAAACTAAATATGGCAACTTACATCTGTGTAAATGCAGTCTCTTTATGGCAAGGTTGCTAATATGTATCCTTAATTTCATATTTCCTATCTCCTCTCACTTTTTGTTTGTTTGTTTTTGTTTTGTTTTGTTGTTTTGTTGTGTTGGGTTTTTTTCAAGACATTTATAGTATTGAATAAAGGGAAGACAATCTTCAGGTTCAGTGCCACACCTGCCTTGTACCTTTTATCCCCTTTCAATATTATTAGAAGAATAGCTATTAAGATTTTGGTTCATTCATATCCTTTACAAGTGGTTTGTTAAAAATTATTACTGGTCTTTTAAAATATTTGATAACACTGGGTTTTTTTGTTTAGTGTTTAAATGTGTTTCTACCTTTAATTCTATATCTCAAAATGTGTCAGAGCTAAGATTTGTCACTTTAACCTTCAGATTAAATTCAGAGGAAGAAAGGCATTTATGCCTAGATTATAGAGTTAGTGGTATAGTCATCATTATTGTGAAACACCTTTGCATTATTTATGATATTGCTAGTGACAGTAAACTCATATCATATATGTTGTCAATATTCTATAGCCTAGTCAACTCCTTATGTTTTTTGTGATACAAATTCAGCATTAAAAAAGAATATGTTCCTTAACCACACTCAACATTGTTCAGTATGCTCATTATGCTCACTATTCTGACAAACTGTGTATTTATGACATGGACTAGGCTTCCAGACTGGACAAAGACTGTAGAGTAAGTATTCTTAAATTAGCTGATTTTTTTTAAGTGGTTTAAAAGTGAAAAGCTACATTAATAGCTAGAGTATGTAGTTTTACTTACCTTTGTATGTAGTACTAGTATTGTCCTTTTTCTTACCTGCAGTATGGTCCTATGTGCATCTCAAAGCTCTAGGAATGAAGGTAGCTGTGAAGTTATTAACCTTTTTCTTTAAACAAAGCTGATTATCAAATACTTCTGTTAGAATGCTTGTACAAATAATATGTTTATGCATTCTCCCTCTTGACCTGTTCCTTTAGCATTTGTATGTAAACCAAAACAAAAACAACACCCCCCCCAAAAAAATAACCAAAACCAATCAAAAACCAACCCACCAAAAACCAACCCAAACAGACAAATTAAAACCAACTGAACAAAAAAAAAAAAAAAAAAAAAAAAAAAGAGAGGGGGGAAAAACCCAAGGGGAAGAAAATAGCTATCCAACCTGAAACTACTGCTTTTTAGCATGTAAGGTGCTTTCTATAGCCCCTGTGAAGCACCTTCATTTTGTGTAACAAAATCTAAAATGGGACAGACACCCTCTTCAAGGAAAATGCCTGTGCTGAGGGTTATCATTTGACACTCTCAAGTAACTCTAGTAAAGGTTAGGTTTCGCCTACTTATGGATTTAATTTCTGACATGGCAACCGTGCTGAAATTTTTATTTGAGAACAAAATCATATTTGCCAGAAACTGCAAAAATATGTTTCAGATAAAATTAATCCAATTATCTTGCAGAAGAATGCTGGGAAATCAGCCATAGTTTATGTGAGTTTGTAACTGCTATTACAGTGCACATACTAGTTGCTGGTTATGCCTGTGATGTATCACCGAATGACAATTTTTACCTTCTGCTTGGACTTTTTCTCATAGGTATACTTTCACTGGTATTTATACTTTTGAATTTCTGGTAAAAATCCTTGCAAGAGGCTTCTGTATAAATGATTTTACTTGCCTTCGTGACCCCTGGAACTGGCTTGATTTTATTGTCATTTCCTTTGCGTAAGTATATATATATATGTATTTTAAATAAAATATCAGTTTTAAATTTTTTTTTGAACCTGTAATAGTTTGTTTGGATTATCTTAGTTTATTTAAAATGATCTGTAGTTGAATTGTCTTTTAACTTTTGGTATTTTAGTATTTTACACTAATGTAGCATGTGGCAGAATTAGTGGGTTATCCCACAGAGAAGTTACTGAACAGTCAATTTAAAATAGTACTGAAACATTAAAATCAGGGAAATCCATTTCATGTTTAGTTTGCATTCACTGGAAATACTTAAGGGTGTGTTTCTTAGTGAAAATTTAATTGAAACGGGAAAGTATGAATGCAAGTCTTTCATTTGAAGTTTCCACTTCCATGAAAAATAGTTTTATTACAGGTACAGGTAAGTAGTATATATACTTTACCTTAATTCTGAACAATTGTGATTTAATCCTACAGGTATATAACAGAATTTGTAAACCTAGGCAATGTTTCAGCTCTTCGAACTTTCAGAGTATTGAGAGCTTTGAAAACTATTTCTGTAATCCCAGGTAAGAAGTAGTTGGTGTAAGGTGTTAGGCCCCTCGTATCTCCAGCTGTTATTTGTGTGCTGTCATTGTGTTTGTGTGTGAACTCCCCTATTACAGATATGTGACAGAGTTTGTGGACCTGGGCAATGTCTCAGCGTTGAGAACATTCAGAGTTCTCCGAGCTTTGAAAACAATATCAGTCATTCCAGGTGAGAGCAAGGTTAAACACTGAGGCTGATTGAAATTCCACAGAAGCTGAACTCGTATTTTTACAAAAGCGTCCAGTTTTAGTCTTAACTTCAGTTTGATTTCCTTTTCTAATTCTCTGAAACATTTGGCCTCAGAGTTTAATACATTCTTGCATGAGAAATTGAATTACATAGCCTGTCTGTATTTCCATTTCATGATGTCAAATTTTCTCTCCCACATTAAAGATCAAAATTAATTATTGTTATTTTTCTCTTATTATTTATTGAAGACATTTGGGATTGAAAATTTCAGTCTTTTACAAATTTGAATCCCTGACATAGACAAAAGAATATGATAATAAAGAGTAGCATGGCAATTGAATGATGTATTTATTACCCTAAGATGCCTATCTTCACCAAACCCTCACTTCCAGATGAATAGGATGCAATAGAATGCAGTCATTAAAATTTACACTACAATACAATTGTGTTTTGTTTGCTGTTATAGCACCAATATATTGTTTATTGGAGTAGAACACAGACAATGGTTTGGAGCAAAAGGCATCAAGAAGAAAACAAAATGAACAAATTTCCTTACATGTAGTTTACATGTATAGAGAACATGAATAAAGAGCAACTTCATCATTTGAAGAGCAGGTGCTTTGGAATGTGTACCATTCATTCCTATTCATACTTTCAAAATAATGTCAGGAATGATGAGACTTATTGCTACCTTTTTCTTCTGGAAAATATTTTAAGACAAGTTTTGTGAAACTATGCATGATATTTAATAGTGTGTGGAATAGTTCACGCTGAATCTGAGCTTAGATAAATATTTAATAGTATAATAAAAATCTGTCTCTGTTTGCAGGCTTGAAGACTATTGTTGGAGCCTTAATTCAGTCTGTGAAGAAGCTCTCAGATGTAATGATTTTGACTGTGTTTTGCCTGAGTGTATTTGCACTAATAGGACTCCAGCTGTTCATGGGCAATTTGAAGAATAAATGCTTGTTTTGGCCATCAAAAAATTCAACATCTTATGAAGAGTACCTAGGCCCGTACTTCAATGGTACAGTGTTTGATTGGACTGCATACATTGACAATGAAAGTAAGAAATGCTGTTACAACTTGCTAAATTTTTTGCTTATAAGCACATATACCCAAAATTACTGTTTCATACTCTAGACTAAATATAAAAATCAATTAAATGGGATGATAAAAGAGTAGGCATTTTTACATACTGCATCCCAAACTCATGCAGACATGATTGTTCTTCCTATTAACTGCACTTAGAAGTGTATTTATAGGGTTAGGTTGGTTTTGGAATCACAGAATCATGAAACTTGAAAAAGATCTCTCCAGTCATCCAGATCAACTGCTGCTCAGCTGCAGGTCCAGTTAGAGCAAACTGCTCAATGCCATGTCCAGTCAAGCTTTTAATGTCTCCAAGAATTGAAATATCACAGTCTCTCTTGGGAGCCTGTACCAGTGTTTGACCAGTCTTATGGTAACTTTTTTTAATATCAATTTGAACTTCCCATGCTTAAACTTCTATCAGTCACCTCTTAACTTCCAGTGTGCACCTCTGAGAAGAGTCAGTCTCCATCTCCATTACAGCCTTTGACATTACACTTCTAGATAGCATGAAGATCCTCCTCCACACACATCGTAGATTCTCCTTGTGCCTTTTTTACTTCTCCTTGTATTTTTAGATTATAAGTAAGGCAGAGAAGCAGCAGATAAATATCAGAGATTTTGTAGTTAAGATGTGCTTTTATTATTGGGTAGAGGTAAGAAACCAATTGCTCTTTGTGAAATAGTCACTTTGCAAGTAGAGATTCTGGTAGGGAAGCAGAAGGTATTCAACTGTAGTTCCTATTGTTGTTACTAAGGGGACTGACACACTTTATCCATATATTTTTCAACAGTCCCAACCTCTGTAGAGTGAAGTGATAACATTTAGGCTCATTCAGAAACACAGTTACTTATTTTTTGTGTTTGTGTAATTTTAAGTGATAATACCAGTAAAGTTGTAGTACACAGTGATGTGCCAGTAATTGAACCCATCGTTGGGAAAACACAAATGGCAGATTATGAACCTTCCTACCATAATAACTTGAACATAGGTTCATCCTCACAAAAATAAAAACATATATACTCCTTCCGTTTATAATCATGTCACTTTTCCCCCTTAGGTCATTTCTATCGCATAGGACAAAAGGATTATCTGCTTTGTGGCAATAGCTCAGACGCAGGGTAAGGTACACTGAAAATTGTATGCTACCTATCTAAACAAAATGTAAAAAATATAACTCTAAACTATCCAAGATAGGCATGAGGCACTGGGATATATGACTATCTTTTGGGAAGTCAAGTTTGGGATTCTTCTGTCTGTGGACTGCTTGCATGGCACTGTCTTGCTCTCTTGTGAGAGCTGACAGTTCTTTGCAACAAAATCACATAATTCTACATTTTAATGATATATCACTCCATCCCTTGGTTTTGGTTGGATATGTCTTTAAAAGAGAGAGAACTATTTTTTGTAAACATTTTGTGTCTATATGTCAAAATCAGCTAATTTTATCTGTGTAAATATGCATCAAATATGCATGCACATACATTAAATCTTTACAGTGTTTTTCTGTAGAGGTTTTAGAGGCAAGAACCTCTTCTACCTTTCAAGAATGGAATGATACCTGAAACTGTGTGCCTACAACTGATATCAAGATTGGATCACCTACTATCAAAACTGATATGTACAGTTTCGGGAGATAAGTGTGTCACTATGTTGGTTATTTGCTGTTGAGGAATCAGTAGAATTTGTTAATTGGACTTGACAAATGCACAAACCTGAAGAAACCAAGAAGTCTGGTATACTAACCCTGCTGACAGACATGATTCAGCACAAATTATGTATGCTGCCTTCTTTTGCATGGAAGTATTCACTTTATGGACTCTTTGTGTTAAGTAAATACATTGTTTCCATTGAAGAGGTTCCTGCGGAGGTAATGCTAAACTGCTGGGAATAAGCTTTATTTTGTGTATAATGGTGAAAAAAGGCAGGAAGAAAGACTTTATTTTATTTTTTTCTTGTTTCCTCTTTCTTGACTTTTTAAAGAAGACTCTCTTAATTTCCTCAATATTTTTTAAAGTGTTGTAAGCCACAAATAGCATCCCCCTTCACAGATTAGAAGATTAGATCTAATGAACATTCTTTAGAAGTTCAAGGTACAATAATTTATAAACAGTTTTAGTGTTATATGATTTGCTTTACTTTTTTTTTCCCCCCCCCCTAGTAAATGTCCAGAAGAGTTTATCTGTGTGAAAGCTGGTAGAAACCCCAACTATGGATATACTAGCTTTGACACGTTCAGTTGGGCTTTCTTGTCACTGTTTAGACTGATGACACAAGACTACTGGGAAGATCTCTATCAGCTGGTGAGTGGCTACAAATTGTGGTTAGTGGCTTACTGGACCCAAACCAAACCTAGAAAGGATATTGGTATTTACATTACATACTCTTACTATTGTTAGCAATTGAAAATGCACAGTATTTATGAAAGGAAGCAAATTCAGTTGCAGAATTAATCAGACATGGGCATTTATTACAGAAACTCGCATATCTCCAAAGAGGCACATGAGGTTTTTTGATTTTTTTTAATTTAATTTTTATAGCATACATTTAATTTTGTGCCTAGTGATAAGACCTTAATGTTTTTAAAAACATTAATATTCAGTTAAAATTGTAAAAATACTTTGTGACAGCAAAATCCAAATCTTAACTTCTGTACTGTGAATCCTATTTTTGATAACTAAAATGGCATGTCTTGATATAAGTTACTTTTCTTACTGCCGCTTTTCATGATATGCTGTGTTTTAATTATTTAATCAATTATGCCATCTTTAATTATTTTGGTTATTCCAAGGGGAAAGCATGTTAATACATGGTAAGCATACTAAGCATGCAACCTGTGAAGTGTAATTTACATTAATTTATCTGATCCCACATCCTTTTCAAGATTATTACATGTTAAAAGAGATTTGTCTCAAAGTAACATATTTCTTAAGCATGTTTTTCACCTGCATGAATGCTCCCTGATCTTATTACAGAAGGAAGAACAACTAATTAATATTTTACACTGTTCAAAGTCAGTAAATACTAATGAACTGATGCATGTCTTCACTAGATGAATTGTATATCTTCTTTTCCTATAGACACTACGAGCTGTTGGCAAAACATATATGATATTTTTTGTTCTGGTCATTTTTCTGGGTTCCTTCTATTTGATTAACTTGATTTTGGCTGTGGTTGCCATGGCCTATGAAGAACAAAATCAAGCTACTATGGTTGAAGCAGAACAGAGGGAGGCAGACTTGCAGCAGATGCTTGAACAGCTGAGGAAGCAGCAAGAAGAAGCTCAGGTATATTTTAACAACAATTTGAACTTTCTTATATTCTTTGCATGCTATTTATTCAAAAGAAAACCCATAATTAAACTAACATTTTAAAAAAACATTGTTTTACATACCTCAAAGTAGTTTAGACTGCTTTGTCTATGACTTCTTTTTATTCCTGTTTAAGTGTATAATGTCTAAAGCATTAATTAATTTCTGAACTGAGAACAAAAAGTACTTTCCAAAACAGAGTAATAGTTTTTAAAGAAATATTTCTTATCTAGGGGTAGTAGCTAGTAACCTGTCATGATGATTTTTCAAATTCTCAGCTTAGAAATAATTGCAATACTTGTGAAATATTTGTCAAGCGTTGATTAGAGTTTAAATTATATTTAACCACAAATTTCTGTCATATTTTTGGTACTTGTGTTACTACCAGTGAATCAAAGACTTGAAGTAGTACCCCGAAGTTTATTCCTAGAAGCAGTTTAAGGAAGCTGTTATTTACAATAACAGTTAAAATAAGTTTACTAAATTAATAGACTGAAGTATGACATTTAGGTCTTTTGTTTGCAATTTCATTCACTCCAATTAATAAACTTATTTTCAACTATTTTCTAATGAACTTTGTGGCTGTAGACAATGCAGGCTGACTCCATGATACCAATCCAAAGTAAACTCTGTTCAAATGACAACTTTCATAACTGCCCTTTTATTTTAACTCATATAACAGAGTTCCATTTGAAGTTTTGCACAAATCCACCTAGGCTGTTGTCACAGTAAATTGGTATGGATCTTATGAATAAGATTTTAAAAAATGGTGTGATTTGTAAAGCACCACATTAAATCGTTGTGGCAGGCAATAGCAGCAGCTGCGGCAGAGATGACTGAGTACAGCGGTGAAAGTGGGATTGGTGGACCCTCAGATAGTTCTTCAGAAGCATCCAAGCTTAGCTCAAAAAGTGCTAAAGAAAGAAGAAACAGAAGGAAAAAAAGAAAGCAGAGGGAGGTCTCTGAAGGAGAGGATGACATGAAGGATGAAAAGCTTCCAAAATCTGAATCAGATGGCAGTATCAGAAGGAAAGGTTTCCGGTTTTCTTTCGAAGGGAACAGACTTGCTTATGGGAAGCCATTTACGTCACCCCACCAGGTACTGTGATAAGTGTAATTGTCATTTTTGGAGTCTGTGAGTTAAGTGTAATATCCAACAAATTTCACTGGAATTTTGCAAAGTAATACCACCATAAAAAAGAAAGGTGCATTGTTTTAAGTGCTGACTCACTGTTGATACTATTTTCTAGAGAGTTCCTAAAGAACTGTTGTGATCTCTCTCATTTTATTGTTTACTATCTGGTGGGTCTTAACAAGCACAGCAGCATCGTGTTTTCCTAGTTAATTTTAAATAGAAATCCCTTATTAATTAATAAAAAGAAAATTTAAATATAATGTATCAATGTAGAAGACTAGGGGTATTGATCTCTTTTAATGTGATACATGATCTACATGTATCAGAATTTTTGAATAGTCTTTAAAATAATCTTGATTTTTTCTCTTTAACAGAGAGATAGAAACTACTATAGCCTTATGCATACTGATTTTTTTTCTCTCCAATAATTGTTTTAGGTATACTGTAAAGTTAACTATTGGGATAAATTTCACTCTAGAACAGGTTTGTAATCTACCTAAGGCACTGTATTAAAAATAACACAGATTCCTGGGGAATATAAATTATCATTTTTTTAATACTCAGACATGCATTTGGTATATTTAAAATCTTCAGATGGTCATTTTGTTTGTTTCCTTTGCAGTCTTTACTGAGTGTTCGTGGCTCCCTGTTTTCTCCCAGACGTAGTAGCAGAACAAGTCTTTTCAGTTTCAGAGAATATGGAAAAGAGATCGGATCAGAAAATGACTTTGCTGATGATGAGCACAGCATGTTTGAGGATAACGGGAGCAGAAGAGGTTCTCTCTTTTTGCCACGCAGACACAATGAACGGCGCAGTAGTAACATTAGTCAGGCCAGTAGATCATCAAGAAGGCCGACAGTGTTTCCAGCGAATGGGAAGATGCACAGCACTGTGGATTGCAATGGGGTGGTCTCCTTAGTGGATGGACCACCAAGTCTGTTGTCGCCTACTGGACAGCTTCTTCCAGAGGTCATAGTAGATAAACCAACCACTGATGATGATGTAAGGAAGTTTTAAAGGATTCGTGACCTTTTTATTGCACCAGAAAATGTTTTAATGGAATGAAATGTTTTAAAAGTGGATTACAGTGGCTCACTCAAAAGTGAGAGGCTGAAGCATTAAAAGTGAAGAGAACAAATAGCACATTTTTTCTTTGTGCATAGCAAGGATGTACATGCACCTGTGTAGTGAATCAAATTAGTAACTTTCATTGCTAAATCTGTTTTAGAACCCAAAATAAGGTGCACAGCTTCCTAAACATTCTGCATATTATTATGCTGGTTTGATTTTTTCTTTATTTATGATTTTAGTCTCCATTTAAACGTATTTTGTAATTCTCTATCAGTAATTTCCTGTTTCTGCCTTTTTTCCACCACTTTTGTTTCTTCATTGAAATTCTTTAGGCAAATCAGAGATGATAGCTATTCAATGTAAAATGTATCCTTTAATGAATGGGTATATAAATCAAGACCAAGCTATAAAAAATAATTTTAGAGTAACTATTATTATGGAAAACTTCCTAGAATAAATGACTTATTAGGATCTTGTGGTTGAATTAGTTTAGAAGTGAAATATTGTTTGACAAAGTATAGATCTGGGAGTTTTTCTGATTTCAGGGCTGCCACAGTCTTGGTTTGTTTCCTTGGCTATGGCCTCTTCCAATGTGTATAATGTGGAGTTCATAGTAGTTAGTTCATATATATTTTATATAATATATAGTAGTTAACTATAACACAGTGGCAGTCTGGGAACTAAATATCAATGTCTTTTGTTAGTATTTTATCAGTATTAGCAGTATTCAAAAGTATAACATGAAAATAGCCATTTAAAAAACTACGTTTAGATGTGTAGTGGAAAAACAATATAATGTAACAGCACTGAAGTATGAAGATTTATATATTACGAATTAATTGAAACTGATAAGTCTCTATTTTTTTTTTTTTTAGAGTACTACTACAGAAATAGAAATAAAAAAGAGGCGTACAAGTTCCTATCAAATACCAGTGGAGTTGCTGGAGGATCCCAGCTTAAGGGAAAGAGCCATGAGTATAGCTGGCATTATCACAAATACAATGGAAGGTGTGTCACAGCTGCAGATGTGTGAACTTTCTTGATGTAGTCTTAGACTTGCTTGTAGGTATTATATCACAGTGCAAATACAGAAGACAAAAATATGTAGCCACTGCAAATACATAAATTGTCTAATAGAACAAAAGTGCATGTACATAATGAATAAAGAATTGAAGGAATCTCATAAGCAGGTAAGAAAGACATTCTAATTAAAATAGTTAATATGTATGTGTTTTATACTAGTTATGACAGAATCACAGAATGGCAGGGGTTTGAAGAGACCTCTGAATATGATTTAGTACAAACCCCCTGCCAAAGCAGGTTCACTTAGATAAGGTTGCACAGAAATGTGTCCAGGTGAGTTTTGAAAGGCTTCAGAAAAGGAGACACCACAACCTCTCTGAGTAGCCTGTTCCAGTGTTCTGTCACCCTCAAAGTAAATAAGATTTTTTCCATATGTTTAGATGGAACTTCCCATGTTCTAGTTTGTGCCTATTGCCCCATGTCCAATCACTGGGCACCACTGAAAAGAGACTGGCCCCATCCTATTGACACCTACCCTTTAGATATTTATAAGTATTCACGGGTTTTTTTTGTAGTTATAATGTATATCTATATACAACTATATATATAGTTGTTCTATGTTTATATATTTGTAGCCTTGTGATAAATTTTCCACTACCTATACTGTACGAATATTAAAGAAAATTGAAGGCCAGGCCTTATGTAATAAGGAGAAGGAAATTTGTAGTAGGATTGCTTGGAAGAGTGAACTTGTTCCTAGAAAAATTCTTGATAAAGCTTGGAATAGTTTTCAGAAACCTATTCATGGTGAAATTAATTTTATTTTTCCTAAAAACAAATGATTAAACATTTTAGAGGACTGTGAAGTTAGTAATTTTACTGAGAAAACAATCCCTAAATGTAAGCATAAATAGTTGTGGTTTTTTTAAAAAACAAGATTGTATGTAATTAGACAAGTTTTTCAATTATTAGCTCAAAACTCTTGAGGCTTTTCTTCTAGACTTCTAAAACCTTTTCAGTCAGCAACAATAAGTTACGTTCCTGGAAATCTGAGGATGTTCCCCCAGACATCCTTAATGGTTTGAGAGATAAAGATTAAAACCCAAAAAGCAGATAAACACAAATTTATCCTCACTTTCTTCAGAACTTGTTCACTATACTACTTTTTTCTTTTTTTTTTTTTTTCCCCAGAACTTGAAGAATCCAGACAGAAATGTCCGTCTTGCTGGTATAAGTTTGCCCGCACTTTCTTAATTTGGAATTGTTGGGAGCCCTGGATAAAAGTAAAGAATGTAGTTGAATTAATTGTAATGGATCCACTTGTTGATCTGGCTATCACTATTTGCATAGTTTTAAACACACTGTTTATGGCCATGGAACATTATCCAATGACTGAAAATTTCAATAATGTACTTAAAATAGGGAATCAGGTAAGTCCATCAAACTATACAATTTGACACAGTTGGAACCTGTTTTCTTTTTGAAATAAATTGCTTCTATTATTTTTATTATCTCATAAAATAAATATTAGATGTTTAATTGTGCTAAAAATAGTCTAATACCATTTGAGATATGTTATATATGAGGTTGATTTCTATATTAGAACTTCTACAAATAGAATTTTCAAGAAGCAGAGCTTGAATGACATGAAACCAAAAGGAATCTGACTTGGTTTTGTTTAGTATCACAAAAAAAAGTAGGAGCCAAATTAGATCCTTTGTTGTAAGTATCTTTGATAACACAAGAAGAGTTGGATGTTAATTTGGATTATTGTTTTGCACTGTTGTTTTTTGTATTACTTTTGTATTTCCATGAATAATATTGCTTTGATTGGTCCATAACAATCTGGAAGACCAAGAATGTGTGACTTATTCCAAGAGTGTTGATGCACTTGGGTCTTGTTCCCTAGAGCACACAGTCTGTAGTTTGGGTTTGGGGTGTTTGATTGTTTTGTTTTATAAAGGCAATAATACAGATAATGTTATCTGCTATACTTTTTCACCTCTGCTTATTCTAAGTGGTAATTCTGGTGATTATGATGTAGCAAAATAATAAAAAGATTTATTAGAATATATGAAAATTATTCAGGTTTAAGTCCAGAGTTGTTAATGTGTGAACCTTTGAATAGTATGCTGATATTTTTAGCCAATACAGACATAGTTCAGTGTTTTCAACTTAGCCTGGAGTCAGAGATCATTTATCTGTGGGAGACAATCATGTCATGTTGCTGTTTAAAATAGATTCAGGATTTATTTGAAGAGAAACGGAGAATGAATAGGTGAGGATAAATAGCTGTCACAGAAGGTTGTCTTGTGATCATGCCTGCATGTTTTACCCAAGAAACACAACCATTTTTTCCTTTCATATGCAATGAAGTAGCTTAATATGAATCCGATTTTGAGCTGTGTGAGTATAAGTGTTCCTTCATGCTGATAAGAATTTGTTTTCTTCTAGTTAGCTAAAATGCCACTATCATACAGGTGTAGATTCAGCAGTTGATTCCTTGCTTTTTGAACTGTGTAGCACTGTCTTTTGAAGGTTGCCAGATGCACCTGATTTTTTTAAAGTTTGTTCATCTTTCTGGTAAAAGATAATCTGTGCAGTTCTGTAGATACTGGCGGTCATCCATCTACAGTAAATACAATGAATTTATTTCAGAGGTGGTGTTTGCCTTTTGTTTAGGAAGGTATCGGAGGCATTTCAGAGGCAGAAAGGAGTTTTACTACAAGTACGAGCCTCGGCATAGCTCGCCTATTTTTGGCAGCTAGAGAGAGAACATGCACTTACTCTATCTGTGAGTTCTTATGAAAACTTTGTGTAATACCATGTCACTTTACAATTTATAACCAACTCATATTTTTCCACATACCTTTGTTAAAGTAGCTTCTATTGTGGCAAGAACAACTGTTATTACTTTGCTAAGGAAAGTTACTGAAGTTAGGTGGACAGTAGATATGAGGAGCAAATAGGAGGCCTGTTAGCAATAGTTTATTCTTTAATAGTTACTAAATGTATCTCAGGTTTAACAAAAGTTAAGAGTTATGCTACAGCTCATTTTGATGGTGCCACTCTCATTTTCCTTACTGACATCCTGCTGTCAGTGTGGTGTTACTTCTTTCTTACGCTGTTTTCATGTTAGTTCACCTTATTCAAACTCATATATAAAGTAACAATAAATGTTCTTCCTTTAGGTTTTTACTGGAATTTTTGCAGCAGAAATGGTTCTCAAGATAATTGCCATGCATCCTTTTTATTATTTCCAAGCTGGCTGGAATATTTTCGATAGTTTTATAGTTCTCCTTAGTTTGGTGGAGCTTTTTCTGTCAAATGTGGATGGATTATCTGTTCTCCGATCATTCAGATTGGTAAATAAATTAGTGATAATAATGTATCTTCATTAATTAGTGCATTATATATGTTAACTGTACACTTTTCAGTAATACTAAGTTTGGGGATTTTTTTTTTTCTAAGTGCCACAGGATATCCCTGATAGCATGTTTTACAAAAATATTTATGTTATCAGTGAATAGTGTGTTCCATCTTCTTGTTCAGCAGTAGCAAAGTATTTTTTCAAGGGAAAGAGGTGGAATTTTATTGCAATTCTTTTACAATGGATGGGTAAAACACAGTGAAATGATCAGTTTATTTGTTGCATATTGAGAGATATAAATATATAAAACATTTGTAGTCTTCTGGTCTTCTGTCTTCTTCCATAGATGGAAACTGCAAAACGACTAGAAGTATTCTTTTGAAATGTAGGAACTATAAAATAATTTTTAAAAATTTTTTTTAAATATTAGTTTTTTTCTTTTTCTCTTGGGAGAAAAGGAATGCTGCATTTTATTAGAAAAATAATTTTAAAATAAAAATGAGAAGAACTAAGAAACATTCTTTCCCTACTTCCTCTTTCCATTTTACATTTCTATTTTGCTTTTATCTGAAAACAAAAATTATTTAATAACTTTTAAATTCTGGGTGGGTATGAGTAAGAAAAACTATGAATTATACTTTTTTCCCCTTCACAAGTTGATAAGTTTGACTTACAACTTACGTTTGGCTTTATTTCCAGTCTGTGGGTCTGACTAATTCTTTTAAAATTTATTGGAGGCATTATTCTTTTGGAAGACCCTTTTCTTCAAGGATTTCAGTGTCCTTTATTTTCCTTCAGTAGAACACTGTTGACCTTTATTGCAGTTTGTTTTGTTTATAATTAATTTCTGCATGCGGTTGAGATGTATGCCATGTTCCAGATTCACTACTTGAACAAATTCAACCAATGTTCTGTTTCTTTCATGTAGGAAAAAATGCAGATATGCTACACACACACAAAAAAAGCAAAGTCTAAAATTTATTAAGCTTTTTAAAGGTTAATTAAGTGTGGATTTTATGAAACTCTTGTTTCTGTGTTATGGTTGTCAGAATCATGTTGAAGTTTCTTCTTTTTCTTATTGCTGCGTGCCACCAGTTCATAACTGTTGTTTATTTCTATAGCGGTTTTGTAACTGCTGCAAATAATGTCTCTGTATTTTTGTTTTTCAGTTGCGAGTTTTCAAATTGGCAAAATCTTGGCCAACTCTAAATATGCTGATAAAAATTATTGGCAACTCAGTGGGAGCTCTGGGGAATCTGACCCTGGTGCTGGCCATCATTGTGTTCATTTTTGCTGTGGTTGGGATGCAGCTGTTTGGGAAAAGCTACAAGGAATGTGTCTGCAAGATCTCTACTGACTGTGAACTTCCACGCTGGCACATGCATGACTTTTTCCACTCTTTCTTGATTGTGTTCCGAGTGCTGTGTGGAGAATGGATAGAAACGATGTGGGACTGCATGGAGGTTGCAGGCCAACCTATGTGCCTTACGGTCTTCATGATGGTCATGGTGATTGGAAACTTAGTGGTATGTAGGCAAAATAATTTGAGAATTCATTTAGAGAAAGAATGGTTACAAAACCAGTATTGATGTTTTTAAGTATTATTAAATATTTTATTTAAGTATGTTTTTTTATGATTTTGAATTTGTTACGAGTATGGGTTCTGAAACAGAGTTTTCTATTTTCAGCTTTCTGATCCTATAGCAAATC
This sequence comes from Chloroceryle amazona, assembly GCA_027560015.1. Classification (NCBI taxonomy): domain Eukaryota; kingdom Metazoa; phylum Chordata; class Aves; order Coraciiformes; family Cerylidae; genus Chloroceryle; species Chloroceryle amazona. The sequence goes on from JANHFX010024789.1 coordinate 40,107, forward strand.
CTCAGCTTAGGGGATGGTCCCCTTAGGGGTCTGTAGATAAATTCAGAGGATATGGGTGAGAAAGCAGGATTGTGTTCAGGTTTTTGTGAATTACTCCTTACCTAGAGAGAGAGAAGAGCAAAGGCACCCCAAATGTTATGCTCTCAGGCTGGGAGTTTGCTGCTTGCAGTAGAGGACATAGCAGGGCCTTTTTTTCCTAACTTTTTAATGTATTGCTTCTAATCGTATAATGCTTGGTTTTTTTACTTTGTCTGCGCTCTCCCATCTAAAAGACTGTTTTAACAATTTCTGAGACTTTGAAATTTAAGCTGTTTTTACCCCTTCTTGCTATGCAGGTAACTTATTACCCACATGGGGTATGGAAACTTCAATTGGAAGACAGCAGTTCTGCAGAAAAACCAGATTCAAATAATTCATGTTTTCTTCATCTTTTTGTCCTTTTTTTTTTTTTCTTAAGTGCTTTTTACAGACACTTTTAAAGTAGTCTGTATTGTATCTTCTTCTCTTTCAGAAAAAAATGTCAGATCTGTACCAGTTTGTACATCATGCTGTATAACTTTGTGTCTTTAATTATGTTTTTATTTATTAACTTGACTTTTTATTTTTTGTTGGTTTTTATTTATTTATTGACAGTATTTGAGGTCTTAATTGCTCTTCCTTTTGCTCTGCGTTTCTCATTGCCTAACAAGTCTTCCACTATTATTCTCCCTCTTTTAGGCAACTGTCAGTAGCAAAAGAGATTTAAAATTTGCCATCCTGGAGGCATTCTGCAGGAATAAAATTTCTAACAATAGGAATAAGTTAATTAGCTTTAAAACAGTCATGAATTTACTACTAGTAGCACAGACACTTGCTCCAGAAATTTCTAAAAATCTATTGTTTTACAATGAAGACAACTGTGAAATTGGTTGCCCAAACAAAACATACTCTTCAGAATCTTCTATCTTCTAAACCATAAGATGAAACTCTGAAGTATCCATCTCTGTGAATTTTTCCACAGTACAAAATGTACTGCGTTCTGATTTGATACCATAGCTGTAGCAGAATTTCTTCCATGAGCAGACAATCCTTTGTATGTTCAGGGCTCCATTACCCAGTTGTCTTTCTGTGTTCCCAACACATAGATTTACCCAGTTGTCTTCAAAGCTGCATAGATGATCTGATCTGAAGGCTGTAAGAGCAGGTACTCTGCTTCTTTGGCTTAGTACCATTTGAGCTCTTAGTAAACTCTGGGCTTGTTTAACTGATACCTATCCTATGTTTGTTCTCACTGTAGGAAGAGGATGACTTGGATTTTGGGAGACAGTATGTACCTCACAATTTTCAAGTTGCATACAGCAAAGTATTTGTGTGAATTTGGACCAGCATTTAAGAAAGCTATTTTCTGAACAGATCAGCTATGTCTTCTGTTGCAGAGTGCTTCCCTGTGCCAGTGAAATCTGTTCAGACAGTACTGAAGAATCATTTATTTCTGACCCTCTATAAACATGAGCAGAAAAAGACTTTAGTAGAAGTGTCTTCATAGATACACAGCAATGCAAACCATGGAAAAAATTCCATTGGGGTGTAGGGCAGTTGTGGTTGCTACATTTTATTTACTGTAATTTCCAGAATCGTATCCAAAAAAGGAAAAGATGTATTGTCTGTTTGTTTTGTTTTATTTTTTTTATAGGTATTGAACCTTTTTCTGGCCTTGCTATTGAGTTCATTTAGTTCAGACAGCCTTTCTCCTACAGAGGATGATAATGAAATGAACAACTTACAGATTGCTGTTGCAAGAATTCAGAAGGGAATAGATTATGTGAAGAAAAAAGCAGGTGAATGTGTCCAAAAGTCTTGTTGGGGGAAACAAGTCATTGTAAATCAAAGAACAGCAACAGATCAGTTGAATGATGAAAGACACCATTGCAATTCCAACTGTGCCATCACTGAAATAAGGATAGATACAAATTATCACAAAAATGAGAACAGAATGGCCACTGTTATAGGTGGAAGTGATTATACATCATTCATAAACAACCCAAGCCTTACTGTTACAGTACCAATAGCTGTTGGAGAATCTGATTTTGAACATCTAAATACAGAAGAGTTTAGCAGTGACTCGGATTTGGAGGAAAGCAAAGAGGTAAAATATAAATACTTTATATTTTTCTATAAATTGTATTCTTTCATAGTATGGCTTTCCCTGCTTAGAAATAGAAAGCAATTGTGATTTTGAACTTTTTCGTCTTTGCTGAGAGTGAATAAACAGAAGTGGGAAAGTGGAGCTAAAAAGAGTAGGAAATCCAGGCAGAACTGTATGAACATATGTATAGATGTATAAACATATGTATATATGTATAAATGAACCCATTTATAAAGGGTTTTGAAAAAGAAGGTTTTATAAATTTTTAGATGGGTAGACAAACTAATGTATATGTAAAGAATAAACAAAGGACTTTTTTTATACATAGTCATAATATTTCAATGAAGGACAAAAGTAAACTGCTATTTAAAGAGATTAGAGGAGATATTATTAAAGATTATTAATACCCTTTGCATCTGAGCTGTAGAATTCAGTGAGCTTTAAAAAAATCAACCTTATTTGTACTGGATAATCTAACAGAGGTGCTAAGCCTAATTAGAGTGGTAACCACAATTTTTGAGTTTTGAAGTTAAAAAGATGGGGGACAGCCAAGGGAACAATGTCAGTACTGTAAGATAAGTGAAGTAAAAATGATGAGAATAATATAGAATTTCTGAATGAAAAAATATTAATTTATTGCTTGTTTATGGCAGTTTTGAACCAGTCACTGCAAAGACAACTGTCTGACCTTAAACTGAGACAGCTTTAGGAAAGTAGCCATTTGCCAGCAGCTGCAGAATAAGAGGGAAAGCAAAATCATGTATTTTGGCAGGATCCTGAGAGACACTTGGAAAAGTCAGAGAGCTATGCTGTGGCTCCAGTACAGACTGTGTCTGGTATCTACTCCCCGGGCACCTGAAGACACAAGGATATTAATGGAGTGTCAGTGCTTTTGCAGACAGGCATAATCCAGCCTGGATTGCTTTGTCCGGATTGTTTTGTTTTCTCTTGGGATTTTGGATTTTGGGTTTGTTGGTTTGTGTTTGGGTTTTGGTTGTGGTTTGATTGGTTATGGGCTTTTTAGGTCTTTTTGTTGTTTTGTTTTGAACTGGCAATATTACCCATATTCTTTACAAATTTTAGAAAATATAGTTTTTATAGCAAAGTGTAGTTTAACAAATTTGCAAGGTGTAATGAGGTGACTCTTTTAGGTGTTTCTTTTGTTGTAGAGTTCAGTGCTGAATAGTATTACACTCATTTGTTATTTCAGCAGCTCATTTCCTGACACTTCATTTGATCCATCTACTTTTTGGATATTTTGTTATTCCATATATTATGTTGATCTCTCATTTGAGAAGACCTTAACTTAATAAGAGGTCTCTTAAAACCAAAGCAAATAATATTCATAACTTGCTTTAAAGTATTAACTGCACTTCGTAGGGAAGCTGTAATGTCTGTGGAACAGCTGCAAAATCTTTTACTACTTATTAATCTGAATAAAGGATACCGGCCTTCTTAGTCTGTTTTAATAAAACTTCGGTTTGTTGGAGGAATATCTTTCATTTTCTAGATTCGTTCAGCTCTTTCTTTCAGAATTCCCTTTTAAAAGGGAGCAGTTTCTATTGGAGTTGTTAGCTAGTTACATTGTCTGATGAGCCTTTGAGAAGTCATTGGTGAGAAGTGAGATTAGATTTATACCAGAAGATTAAGAAAATGTAAAGGTGAGGTGCTTGAGGAAGTGACAGATTTATTGCTAGACATAAGTTTTTGTTTTTACAATTATGTTTACAGTGCTATATGTCTGTTACAATCCACAATGCACTTTAAACTATCCAAAACACTTTTTCAGTCATGCAGTTAAAAAAGCTAACAATGCTGGGAAAAAAATTGCTTACCCAGAAGTTTTTATATTTGGCCTGGTATGATTGACATTATTTGTTTTGCGTTGCCTACGGCTTCATTTTGAAACTGTATCCAAAATACATATTTAACATCTAGCAAAGACCAGGAATAACCTTGAAAGCTCAAGGAGAAAAATATTTCTGTTACATTAAAGGTCTAATTTAGAAGATGCTTAAAACTGTTAGATATGTATAGTGTGAGTGTATCTGTGTTGTTTTGTTTTGGGGGTAGTGGTGGAGGGGATTTTTTTAGGGGGATTACATTGTTTACATTGAGGCCTAAATCCAATATACATCTATGAGATTCACATAATCTGTTAATCTTACCTATTTCAATATATCTTTGGATATGTTTCTTAAAGCTCTAATCAACAGCTATAAATGTTATGTTTGGCAAATGTGTGCTATATCTAGAAAACACATTTTTAAAAATAAGTAGGAATACATACTACTGCTGTTTCCAGAACTCAATCAGCCTAAAGGGTACCATGTTTTAACTTCATTGCGTACCATTCTTACTTCTCACAGGAGTAAAATCAAGCTGGATCAGTCAAGAATGCAGATCTGGTGCTTTTTAACCAGGCAGAACAACGTGTCCGCATGTTTACACAGGTTACCTAAACAAATCGTACATATATGATCACTTTTGAGATTGATTGGCCTGCATGCTACTCAGCTACAATATATTTTTCCCCATCCATTGCAATGTAGTGGAAACATGCACAGCCACTCTGTAAACTGAGTCCTATGACTCACATCACAGCATGGTTGAGGGCAACCACATGTTCCTATTTCCTCTTTACATCTTTGGTATTTTCTGTACTATTTCTGTGGCATAACCCGCATGCTTTGTAGGTTTTTGTTATTGTTAACTGAATTATTAAGCATCAGGACTGTTCAAGTTTAAAAGAGGTAACAGCCTATGATTTTATGAAAATGGAAAGGTAACCTTCACTTGACTTCTGTTCATCTGTTAAACCATGTTTTTAGCTGTTGTGTAGTTATGAACATTTTCTGATCATGTTCATTTGACCAATGCTATTGTAATATTACATGTACAGTTCTATACAAAAATGCTTATATACTTTGATACAAATTGTTTCATGCTTGTTCACAACATTTTAATAATTTACATTCCAGTTTTCTCATATAAGAGAAGCTAAAGATGGTGAAAGATAAACTGGAAACAATCAAACATATATTTTTGTTTATTTTTGTTCATTTGTTTGTTTTGTTATTTGTATACATAAGCACAGTTTTTTTGAATATAGATGTAATAATTTACTTATACACAAACTTCATTAGTGGAGTATGTCTGTAAGATTGGAAGCTAGGGACTCATTTTAATGAGTTTTTCTCATCATCATCAATAATTGTTTCTTTGTGAACTTAATACAGTTGCTTTATTTTTAGAAAGATAAATATAAAGCATAATTTCAAGCAAAAATTCCATGATGGATTCTATGAAGGTGTCTAAATAAATCTGGGTGTTTTAAAATGGTATAAGTAAGTTAGTTCAATTGAGAAGTATAAAAATTAGAAAAATCCAGGATAAGGTTAAATTAAGACAACAGTTAGAAAATAAAAATAAGAAGTAGCACCCTTCTAAACTCAAGAACTCCAGAACTGTAAAACAAACCTTATTTGTACTAAGTTATGTGTTTCTTATTCCTGATGATCTCTTCTGAGTAGTGGGGGAGTTGTGATCCTTGTCATTTAGAGTTCATTGAGGTATTCCTTTTCCAAATACAAATTTTGTTCATATGGTTTTCTCACGGAATCCTGCATTATGTGGCATGCCCTAGGTGTTCCTGCATTGGCAGAAGGGTAGGAGTCAATGATCTCCAGAGGTCCCTTCCAACTGTATGATTATCTTTCATGTATTTTGCACTGTATAATATACTGATACCACTTTTGTGCCCAGGTGGCCTGTAAGCTATTCAGAAAGATGGAATGGAAAAGTACCTTTCCAAGGATTTTTCCAAACCATTTTAGAAAAGGCACTTAAGTAGGGGAGAGTAATATGTGGTAGTATCCCATCCCAATAGTGCTAAGTATGGGGCGATGATTCTGATGAATATTGTGTGACACTGCTCTTGCTTCAAGATTCTACTGTTGTGAATCTGAAAAGGTGTAGAGAGAGCAGCATACAAAATTGTAAACCAGGGGCTTGTAACCATTTGACTTAAAAATATTTGATTTTTTTTCATTTTGATGTCACACTGTCTTACTGTAACCTTCCTTGCGTAATAAGGTGATGTCTTGTTGGTTTGGTTTTTTTTTTTTGGATATGCATGCCATTGATTATTCTTATTGAAGAATTACTTCCTGCTGAAATTATATTTGATAAAGCAGGAAGATAGCCAATTGATGGAATAATTGGCATAACACTGGTGTGCTCAGTTTTGCATTACATTTCTAAGTAGTAATATTTTGGATCCTCCTTTATGAGAAGTTACTGAATGTAGTCTTCAAAGCACTGTTATCAATAGTAATCTTTCACATTTTGCTGCAGTTCTTTACCTCCTTTTCCAGCAAAAAGAGACTCATTCTACTTAAACCAAAAAGAAAAAAGAGGGAGATCCTTAGTAAATGAGAAGATGAGAATATACATCACAATCTTCCTATGGGTTTGTTTTGGGTTATTTTTCCTCTAATTGCAGAAGACAGTGTTTCCTTTTCATTCCTGTATTAAGAGCTGTAGTGCTGGTACGTTTGTTCTTTGTTCTGGGGATTAGAAAAACATACCAGATTTTCCCTGAATATTTGAATATCAGAATACAAATGGCTTAAATTGAAGGCACAGTCAGTATGTGAATAATCAGTGGCCTCTTTATTATTAGCTTTTACTAAGGAGTTTTCTTTAAAATCATTATCTGAAATTTTGTGTACACTTTAATTTAGATGCTTACTAAAGATTGACTCCTTACTAATTACTTCAAGCAATCCTAAGTGGCTTCAGTGGGACAATTTGTAGTAGCAAAATTATTCATGCAAGAATTTGTGCCATCATATTTTGAATCTTCAGGAAAAAAGAAAGATCATGAGCCTCAAATTTTGATCTTATAGCAGTATATCACATATTTATATTGAAAAAAAAAATCTGAATTCAGTTCAAAATCTGAATAGCTTTTCACTGACAAAAGTGAAAAAGAAAAAAAAAAGTATTATACAGAGGGAATTTTCTCTAACAAAAATGTTTTACCTATTGATTTGCAAACATCAAGGCAATTAATAAACTTTTGAGTAGATGAGTTGATCCATTAAAATCAGTGCTTAGTGTATATACAATGAGGCAGCCTTACCTTTATTACAGTCTGGTTCCTGGAGTGATTCACATAATCAGTTAGATCTCTGTGAACTTTGTACATAGCAAAGAAACTAACTGCATTTTTAATTAGAATGCAAAACTCTTCTATGCATCTTTCTTTTTACTGTCTGGGTTGTTTTTTGTTGTTGTTGTTTAGTACCTTCATCTTAGTGAAAAATATGAGCAGCCCACATGAAAAAGAGAACCAATGTTTAATTAAATCTGTAGCTCTTCAAGCACAGGATTATATCCTACACCATACTTAGAAGAAAGAGGGAACCAGGCTACCTGTCCTTTATATCAAAATAGTTCATTGAACATCATTTTGATTTCTGCGGTGAAGAAAATTGTCTTTCTTACCTAAAAACAAACAAACAAAATAAATAAAATCTGTAATCTACAATCTTCTACCATGTATTAAATGTGATATATAACTTCATGTTTTAAACACATTAAGTCTTTTCAGTTTATTTTCCATTTATGGTTGTTCATCTTTTAATGTTGTTAATTCATATAAATCTGTATTCTTTCAGTTGAATACATGTCATCTGCTCAAATGGTGTACTCTAGCTTACTGCTCAAATGACCCAGGGTACTTCATGTTGGTTTTTATTTTTATTAGCAATATGACACAAAGCTTCCTTAATCTTAGAAATAAATTATAATTAGTTATTTGATTTATAATTAAATTACTTATTTAAGTTTACCCACCACTGCTGCAACATTTTATAATATATATGCTATGTTATGGAATGATGAAAGCATTAATAAAATGATGGAAGTATATGGTGCTATCCTCACATTCAGTAGAATTAGTAATAGGAAAATATGTTTGCTGTGAATATTGGTTCTTTAAAATTAATGATAGTAAAATTGAAAAGAGGTGTTTTCTCTATATATGATTAAATTGGTAGTTCTATTCCAGATAATTAAGTTTCCAAAGGAGCGGCAAAGTAGGCAATATTACAGAATAATTTTTAATAAAAGTTATTGCAGAACACTGGGTTACTTTATCATACTAAATTGTCTCTATCTTTTTTCACAAATATAGCAAACAAAAAAAAAAAAAAAAAAATCGTCAATTATTTCATACCTCACATTTGTCATCTCACATTTCACAACTGATGTGTAAATATAGCTTAATTGGCTAATGCCTATAAATTGTCTGCTTTTATGTTTTAAATGTCTCTTAATTATTCAAGTCTAGCTAAATTAATGAAAATGGTGTTAATTCTACATAACTGAGGCTGTTTTACATTGTGCTTATATCATTCCCTACAGACATTTTCAGTTGTGTGAATTCATTACTGATGTTATATACTTATTGGTAATAACATTGCAAAATGTCAGAGAATGCTGTGATCAAAACTACTTTGACTTAGTTTGGTACTCATACTCAGAATGTACAGGACACCACATCCTCCTTTAAAATCTCCAGACTATGGATTTTTGCAATACACATGCAGATTACAAAATAAAAAAATAAATTAAGGTTTATTCTTTCATTAGTATTTTTTTGTACTAATGGGTCTAATTTAATGTTAATTATAAAACCAATATATAAAATATCATTTCTCTCTAGGTGTTAACTGTACAGGTATGTGTACCAGAGTAATGGGTAGTTTCAGAATGCACAATGTAATACATCTGTGCATTGGCAAGAAAGAATGCAAATTAATGCCAGTTGAAATGTATTTATACATTTTCCTTTTTGAAACTTATCAGTATCTATGAAAAAACATAAAAGGTCTTCATATGGTAGCAATAATCATGGGTTACGATAGGATAGCCTTAATATGTTTTATCAATGTGTTGAGGGTAGTGTCCAAATTCAAATCTGAAACAAGGTTTCATATTAATCCTGATTTTACTTGAGCATTTTCCAGTCTAGATCCTAAGAATGATCTGTGGTCAAAGGTGCCCAGATTTTATTAGAAGTTGTCATACATGCCAGAAGCGATTAGCTTGCATCATACTGTTGTTTAATATGCTAGTGAAAAAGGACTGATAACTAATTTTCTTTATTTTTATATTACACATAATGGACACTGAATCAAATTCAGTCCTTAAAAATCTGCTACCTTTTCTTCCTTGGGCAGTTTACTCTGACAGCTCACAATTTATTTTTTTTTTCTGTCAGAATTTACTGTCTTCAGGTTGAAGAGACTACTGTAATAAAAGCGAGTAATAATCTATATAATCTTAAAGTTGCAGCATGACTAGTATTGTTTTAAAATGTAGCAAGAGAAATTATAGTAAGAAAAGAGTAGCAGAAAACAAAATAAATAGAATATGTATCAGAAAATCTGTTTGGTAGCAGTTAACTTTGAGTAATAACACTGTACTGTATTTAGGACAGAAATTCTGAAATTCAGTAAAAGATCACCTGATGCACCTTGCAATCTCTAAGTAGAAAGTGGATGATTTATGCACATTTCAACAGCATTGACTGCTATATGTGGATGTTTGTGTGTATTTCTGGTGACAAATATTGTTCTTATTATTACTTGCACACAGTGTTGCATGCTTAAAGTTAATTACCATTCTAGAAATATAAATATTAGTAAAGTATAACTGTTAACAAATTTTATTGCAGAAGCTAAATTTTTCCAGCTCATCTGAAGGAAGTACAGTTAATTTAGCTCTCTTTGGAGAAGAAAAAGCTGAAAATGAACCAGAAAAAGAATCAGAGCTACAGGCATGCTTTACAGAAGGTATGTTTTACAGAAAGCATGGAAATAAAATTTGGGGTTAGAAATTACATATCAGTTGTTTGCAACTAAAAGGTTGGCAGTTCATGGAAGTTATTTGCTACAGGAGGCCTTCATCCTAGCCTGTCAAGTCTTAAGAGTAGTTTTGCCTGTTGTAGATAGTTGTACTGAAAGTTCATGAAACCATTTCTGTGATGTAAAGTTAAATATGTGAGTGTGTGATCATTTTTCATATATTTAAATAAACACTAGGCACAATTCTCTAAACCAATTCTTAGCAGCTGGTAAGCCTGTTGATTTAATTGATGTTTTCAGCAATGAGCACCAGGTTTGCTCCACACCAGAACCATGTGACTACTCATCATCCCTTTACAGTGCTAGAAAGTAGTAGATGATTCTGATCTTCTAAAGTTTGGCTCAAAACCCAGCATTATTGTCTTGACATTATGCACCCTCTCCCCTCATTAATGGTCTAAATATAATGTGGGATGCAGTGAGTGAGTGAGATTCTGTTTTTATTCAAGTAGAGAAGTCTTAATGCATACTTGAATGTCCTTGGAAGTTTTGATTTTAGTTCTGTGTAGCTGTGTCCTTTACTATGGAGATTTACTGTACAGAAATATACAGAAATGTATTTCCTATTTTTGTAATATTACAGATTTACTTACCTTTTAAGTCATGATTAAAATAATTCAAAACAAAATACCGTATGTATGCTTTTTTGATTTACTTGAGGGAATCCACCTTTGATTTAGGGTAGGACTCTTATCCTTTGGAATATTTCACTAATCTTTAAAAAATAAAATTGTTTTGGAATGTGGGTCTATGTTGAATATATCAACTTCTCAATTATAAAAAAGTCCTCTTCTCAAATAACCTCACATTATATTACAATTCTTCCTTATATTATGTGATTTCTATCAGTTCTTGGGCATAAGATCAATTTTTCCATAATGTAGGCATTTTGAGTAGTTGAAGGTAAATCCTGCTCTTCACAGTAGTAGCTGGCCTGATGAAATATAGTGTAACTTGTGAACTTAATGACACTCACAGGAAAACTAGAACACTGCCCTTGGGACCCATTAAAATAATTTCAACTTGGTTATGTTTCTATGTGTTTAATAATTTTAAAAGGAATCACAAGAATACGGTTAGCCAGGCAGATATGCAGGTTCATTGAAAACTGTGCCATGAGGCCCCACGATGAGCTGTTCCAAGGTGAGGCAGAATTCTGTGGACCATTGTTGTAAATCTGTATCACATGGAAAAGCTCTCACAATCTCTAGTTAAATCTGTTGGTTTTCTCATGAAAGTGGTATCCGTACTCTGCCCTTGAAGCAGAGCTCATTGCTCAGTTTCCAACTGTGTGAACTTCAGCTGAGACACAAAAGTACTTCTAAAAGAAGCTGCTGTACTCTAGTTCACATGGAAGTTGGTATGTGTTTATGCTCTTTTTTGCTACTCCCTGACAATTTTCATATGGTCTTTTATTATATATATATATAAAAATGTTTTTAAATGTATTTATAAATGAAAATGAGCTCAGTTAGGTGGCTGTCTTTTATTCTAAGCTTGATGTACTGTCAGGGTAGTAGAAAAACTGTGTACATGGAAGTTTTCCTACACCCAAAGTATTAAATTGAGAAGGTAAGTAAGCTTTAAGTAGCATGCAGTAATTTGAAGGAAACAGGAGCTGGTTAAGATGATTTTGCATTTTCAAGGTAAGGGAAATGATACTGTATAAAAATTTCAGCATGGTTTGTATTATTAGGCTGTACACGGAAGTTTAAATGTTGTAAAGGCAGTACGGAAAGCACAAAAGGAAGAATCTGGTGGAACCTTCGAAAAACCTGCTACAAGATAGTAGAACACAACTGGTTTGAAACATTCATTGTCTTCATGATTCTTCTCAGCAGTGGTGCTTTGGTAAGTAGATCTTGCACCCACAGAAACAGTATCTATGAAAAATGTTTTATCAAAGACAGTGTTATAATACACCTCTGTTCATTAAAAAAACCAAACCAAACCAAAATAAAAAAACAAGCACACACCCCAAACAAACATCAAATCACCAAAGTTAGCTTGAAAGAGAGATTAGAACTAAATTTCCAGAGCATTTTGGCTACTACAAATAATATAAGTCATTAAAATTCTGCTGTCAAATAACATTCTGCAAATGAGATTTTTATAAATTCAAGGTGATGTGTGTGTGCGGATGTTTATGAAAAAGTTTACAGTAAAAATCTTAAGGAATTATAAAAATCAGACAAAATGAATTGTATGCAATAACTGGAACAACTATTCCACTTGAAAATGTCCTTAGAAGCAGTACAGATACTGAAGTCATCATGTTCTGCATTCAGTTTTTGCTTTAAGTTTCAGTACTTCTGGACTGTTACGTAGGAATCCTTTAATTGCTTTATGTTATACTTAGTGACATTTAGTCCTTCACACAGCTACTTAAGTATTGGGTTCTTTTTGGTTGTTGATTGACATAGGATTTTGTATGTACTGCCATTATCTCTCCTCCAGTACCTGAAGCACCGTGTCCATCCCTTCTGTGTGTGACCTTAGTATTTGCAGGTTCATTTCTCACTCTTCTTCCCCCCTCCTACTGCCTTGTGGTGTGTGCCCTTTATTAAATATGTTTTCCCAGGGGCACCACCAGCTTCGCTGATCTGCTCAGCTGCTTCCCGTGTTGGGTCCATTGTGGAGCCAGCACAGGGTTGCTTCCTGCCTTATCTCACAGTGGCTACTCCTGCAGCCTTCTGCTACTAAACCCTTGCAAACAACATCCAGTATTGGAATTCCACAAAGATCAGCAGCAACACAATATTTGGGGATTGTAGCTCATTATTGTGTAATTTATTATAATCAGGAGACTGCTTTCTGACTGAGCCTGACTAAGCTTTTCAGGGTGACATACTGCAATTCTGTGTTGACTATTGAGATTTCTAATGACCTTCTTGGCAACTGCAATCATTATATTGTAATTCTGTTATAAGGCAATGATAAAATCTAAAACTCAGAATGCAATTTTGTAATCTCTGCTCATGCTGGTTTGTCAAGGTAAACATCTAAAGTTGAAAGTGATTTTACTTTCCTGTTTTTAATTCAGTTCTTTTGGCTTAAGCTGTAGTTTGTAAAGACCTATGAATATCTGACTTATATGTAACCCATTCTTCACAGGCTTTTGAGGATATATATATTGAACGGCGCAAGACTATAAAAATCATATTGGAATATGCTGATAAAATCTTCACTTACATCTTTATTCTGGAAATGGTGCTAAAATGGGTGGCCTATGGTTTTCAAACTTATTTCACTAATGCTTGGTGCTGGCTGGACTTCCTGATTGTTGATGTAGGTACTATACTTTCTGAGTAGCCTATTCCTGTTCTTTAGACCGGTCTTCTTATGTAACTCCAATCTGATACACATATATACAGTGAAGAATATAAATTTGGTTGAAAAGAAAAGGAAATGACATACCAGTGAATCAGATTTCATTGTAATTGTTCAGTGAGTAACTAAATCTGCCTTTGTATTTATGCTGTAATTGATTCCTTGTGTTCTGTCTTTGTTTTACTGTTCTGTGTCCCAAACAATGACTGAGGACAATTATCTGACTGGACTTCAGTTTTCTGAATTTGGTGACAGAGAACAAAGAGAATGCAGCCACAGAAAGGAAAGGGAAATTTAAGTCAACACATGGCATTGGGGTAGGATAGTTGATCCTGGCCTTAAAGAGTCACTGGCAAAGAACTGCAGTGGAGAATTGTGTCAGGAAAACGAGAAGGCAGCCAGAGTGGGGTGGGGGCAAGGGGACGGCAATTATAATAAAGAGAATGATTGAAGATAGCAATTGTCTATTGATCAATATAAGAAGGTGGGAATCATTCATTCATTCAGAATCCTTATTTTGGTTGTTATGGTACTTACTGTGTACTAGGCTGATTTCAGTGAACTCTTCCACTTTTCATTAACACGTGACCTTCTAAAGATTCTTTTTTGGAAGCTGAAATTATTTTGGATTTGTTTGGCTCTGTCTCAAATAATAGAGAATGCCTCTTGTTGCCTCTCTGATTTCTTATAACAGAAAAAAAAGCCAGGTTTTAGGTGGCATAATTAGTTTTTCAACAATTACAATAAAAAAATAGTATTGAAGTTGCACTCCAAAGAAATTAATTAACAGTACCATTGCATGGTATGTTCTTATAACGCAGTTTTCTCTTTGCGTAGACATTTGAGTGGAAATTCAACAAATGGACAAGAGAAAACTATATTCCCCAGGTGGAATCTGAAATTTAGGACAGAAATTTTGTTCCTTACCATAGAATTGAAACTTAGCTAATGCTTTTTTTTTTTTTTTTAAATACTTCTTTGGAGGGAAAGGTACAAGTGGTGTTTGCATCAATCTTCCCCATATAACTGTTCTCTTTTTAGGATCACTTATGGGGTGGGTGCACAGAATCCCCATTCTGAGCAAATGGGCTAACTTGGTGACATGAGATAACATAAGTTTTCTTTGGGAAATGCAATTTTCTCTTTTCATATCCTCTCCATTCCTTCTGTTGTGAACACCCAATATATACTTACACAAAGTATAAAGTCAACATATGTTCCCAGAACAGATGCATTGATCTCTGAGAAATTTAGTAAGTACAAGAGGTTCTCCCTTTTCCTTAAGATTAAATTCTGTAAAACAAGAAGCCCTTTAAGAAGACAAAGGAAAAAGTTTTAAATGTCTTTGAATGAGGCTGAATATTTTTATTCTCTTTTATATATTCACTTTCTTTAGGATGCCTTAGACTTCTAAATATTTTCTTTTTTGTTGTAGCTCAAATGTTAAATGACAAACTATAACAACTTTATAATTAATGGGAAATCATCAGCATTCATCCAGATAGATTTTGTCTCCTTTGCATAAAATTATTGATGACATGATTTAGTCTCATTTCCTGTTAGGATTCCTCTTACATTTCTGGAACCATATGGAACCATGTTTCTATCTGTCCATTAGTTGTCATTTGTGAAAAAGCAAGAAAATAATAATAAAAATAAATAAATGTATTGCCATTTTAGAAGTATTGAGAATTAGTATCTTTGTACAAGCCTGTATTGTGAAAGGTTGATCTTGAATTATGTTTAATACAAATTCTTCTTAGTAAACAATATCTCCATGTGGATAGGTATGGGCTATCCTTTTTTTTCAGTCATTTCAGTGCTTTCATGTATCTATCTTTGTCTTTTGCTGGAATGCCTACATTTTATGACCCTATATAGATCATATAATAATTTGGGTTGAAAGGCACCTTTCAAGGTTTTCTGGTTTGATGTTATTTCCAGATTTACTTTTTACTGTTTTCAGGTAGTAGCAAGGACCTTTAACTCTTACTGCTGGAATTTTACCTGTTGGTTTAGGTACCAGGCAGTGTGTTGCCCTCAACTCTTTGAATCTATCTTTGCTTTATCTTCCTGGATAATTTAATAATTTCCTGGAGGAAATTATTCAGTATAAAAATGTTTGCATGCACTTGCACACACATCCACAGATGGTGCCAGAAAAATTAAGCTTTAATTGATGTTAGCACCATGTGATGAGATGAGCTATCCTCCCTTTCCTTTCTTCTCTCCAAAAAAAAAAGAAAAAAACCCAATATGTTAAATTGTGTTTTATTTTCCAAAGAATGATAAAATTATGGCATCATTACGTAGAGATGTGCTAATCTTGCAGGAGGAGGATTTCTTTCAATGCAAATGTGAAAATTATAACAACTGCATTATCTAGGAAAATATGGTTATCTGACAGGAATATTTGAAACAGATTTTCTCTATATCTTTTCTAGAATTATCAAAGTAAGGTGTAACAATCTTAGGGTCTTGATGGATTCATATGGATTAATGCTAAATGTTTGTTTAGCATTTGAATTTAAAGAAGGTACAGTCTTTTGAAACTATTATAGTTCAGTTTGTATAGGAAATCAGATTTGTGGCATAAACAAAGGGCATTCCACTCAGAGAATGTGGTCTTTGTCTGGATCTTCTAATTTTCTTTGTTCCTCTTTTGCATGTAATTTTCTTCTCTTGAACTGCATGGCCTAATTGTAATTACTTAAGCAGCTGAATTATCAAAGTTTTATATGAGTTATTTCATAAATACAGCTATAGTCATCCATGATAAGGCATTGTAATGAACACTGATTTAATATGTTGCATGGATGTAGAGTTCCCTGAGTTGCATGCTGTGTTTTAAAGACATAAACAATCATCCAGTTTCTCCACATTGTATATGTATTTTATAATGTGCTGTCATTTAACCCATTTCAATACTCTAAAGCAAATAACTCTCAAACATATCTGCCAGCTTCTTGATCATTCTGGGACTTAGAATTTTTAAGTTTAGGTTTGAACTTCAAACACCAGAAACATGCTCTTTAACAAGCGGAGGTAAACATAGTTTTTCCTCTGGTGCTTGATATTATAATGTTTTAATAGCCAGATTGCAATAGTCTGAGACACAATAATCTCTAGTTCCCAATTAAATTATTAACTGTCATAACTCCACTTCCCAGGTAAGTGCTGTCTACTATATTCTATTGCGTTTGAATACATTGCTTTTAGGTAACTGTACTGACACTGATATTTCTTTGTCTTGTGCAGTTAGAAGTTGTGTGCATCAGAGTCCCGTCTCACTGAGTATATACCACTTCCAAGCCTGTCATCATCTGCAGGCAATAGGCATTAGTAGTTATTCGTATATCTGCTATTATGTGAATAATTCTAAGTTCAAATTAGCAGAAGCAAATGCTGTTGGCTCACATTTTTATCATGACTATAATAATGCATCTGTTTAGTATTTTGGTTATTTTAATATCACGTAGAATGGGACTAGGTTTTTTGGCTGAAGTTACTGGGAAGATGAGCTTTTATTCAAATTTTTTTTTAATCCAAATTGCCTTTCAGTTTTCACTGGTATGATGTGCATTCTTCTACCTAGCAGTCTGTCTGTGATGAAAATTCCAGATTGTCGTCTTTTTTTTTAAACTGGTCTGAAATTTGCACACAATGTTCTATCTTTTAAATTATTATTTATTTATTTTCACTTTTGTTCATTGTTGCTGGAAGCTTAGGGTCCTTCTGAATTTTTTTCTGTTATCCAGATCAAAGTTTTATTTTTGATGCATTGCATTTCTACTGTGAGGCTATTAAAAAAAAATAAAAATAGTTTCATTGTTTTGTCTCGTTTCCTCTAGGTCTCCTTGGTTAGCTTAGTAGCTCATGCCCTTGGTTTCTCAGAACTCAGTGCAATTAAATCCCTCAGAACATTAAGAGCTTTGAGACCTCTAAGAGCTTTGTCACGCTTTGAAGGCATGAGGGTAAGAAAAAAAAAAAAAATTTAGTGTGCAAGAAAAATCCATAAAAATATTCCTAGTTATAAAATCATGGAGGAATAATGAACTGCTTGTCTGTTGTCAAGGCCAGCAGTAGCATGTTTGATTGTATTACATAAATTATTCCTTTTCTTTTTGCTTTGCTTCAGCATTATTTAATGTTTAATATTGAACCTTTTGCTGTATCTGAAAATATGTATTTCATATATATATATATTTTTTTGAAAAAAAAACCCTGCTCTACCTATTGGTTTTTAAAAGTTTTTTTTCTGTGTTTATTTTACCAGGTGGTTGTGAATGCTCTTACTGGAGCAATCCCATCCATTATGAATGTACTTCTGGTCTGTCTTACATTCTGGCTAATTTTCAGCATCATGGGAGTAAATTTGTTTGCTGGCAAGTTCTATCGCTGTGTTAACACCACAACTGGTGAGCCATTCCCACCAGAGAAAGTCAGTAATGCGACTGTGTGTGAAAATCTTACATTCACTGCTCCAGATGTTCGGTGGAAAAATGTAAAAGTAAACTTTGATAATGTCGGAGCTGGTTATCTTTCTTTGCTTCAAGTGGTAAGTGTATATTTTCTGTCTTTAAGTTTTGTAGCAGTAACTTTTAATTCCATAATTTTGAGTGTTATTTTACAATATATTTAAATGGATATGGGATTTGATTTTATAATTGTGCTTTATGAAGCTTTAATACTACCTATGGTAAAAATCTGATGCATTCATTGGCCATTTTGGAAGAGAAGGAATATCTTATATCTACCAGATGGATATAAATTTCTGCGGCACCCAACTGTAATGCTTTTTCAAGTTCTACAGAAATACAGTATCTAGGAATAGTTAAGAAAATGCAGCTAGGATTAATTTTCTTGATCTGTTAAGTCATGTTGACTTCAATTTTTACCGTGGTAGTTCATCTGATCTTTAAATAAGAAGAACCAACTATTGATTTAGAAAAAGATTTTAAATTAACTTTTTCCTTTCTCTTCATTCCCTTTTTCTTATTCTCACCAATCCCACAGTTATTGTCCATTATTGTCAAGTGGGGATTTTGGAGATATTTTTTAGCTTGTTTTTAAACTCTAAATGAGCAGTTGCTGAATTTAGCAGTGCTAGATTTTTAAGCACAAGCCTATTTTAGAGTAACATCTATAATTTTGAGCCAGTAGGACAGAAACATTAAATATTCCTAATTGAGTTCACTTGACAAACAACTTCTGGGAAAATGTTTGTGCTCATAAGGACTTTGTAATTTTTCTGTCTTTAAAAATCGCCAAGTGGTAATATATAATAGCTAGTATTAGGCTAGCAGGCTACCGTCTGATTGCTCCAAGGATTAACAGTAGCTACTGCTAAATAGCACTAGGCAATTGCATAAATTGCCAGTGTAGAGGACAGCAGTGCTTTTAGGTTTTGTAACTGATCTTGCATAGAGTGGTTAAGCTGTGTGGTGAATGTTTCCAGTAAACATACAATTCGTACCTTGTTTTTACTTAATATCATAGCTTACAAAATTGGTTTGATGGAAGGCTGTGCCCAAAGACTTGAGTCAGCATCTTAATGTCAAAGTGAAAAGCAGTAACAAGGGGTGTCTCTCAAGGGTCTGCACTGGGACCAGTGCTATTTAATAGTTTCACCAATGACCCAGATAGTGGGATTGAGTACACGCTGAGCAGTCTGCAGCTGACACCAATCTGAGTGGTGCAGCTGACATGCTTAGAGGGATGAGATGCTATACTGACGGACCTTGGCAGGCTTGAAGAGTGGGCCTATTTGAACCCCATGAAGATCAACAAGGCCACATACAAGGTCCTGTACCTGGAGCACGTCAATCCCCACTATCAGTACAGATTGAAAAATGAATGGATTGAGAGCAGCCCTGCAGAGAAAGAAGGATTTGTGAAAACTTGTGAACATTTTCTGTCTGAAAAATGACAAACTGAATTTTGGAGTCTTCCCCCAGTTTTTTGGTAGTCAGAAAGCCAGAACTGAGGGCCTTGTTACAAATTGCAAGCTTTCTGTTATGCTCAGATATTTAATGCAACTCATCCCACATAGAGTGTATATGAATTTGCATGATGATCAGAATTTTTTCAGTGTTTTAAGTATTAGGGAGAAGATTCCACATTAAATGACTTCCTGTGAATACTTCACTTGTTGTAACAGACTTTTAAAATTCATCTTTATTTTTGTGGGTACAAATATATTGCAAGACAGTATTTTATTTAGAATGTTTCCAAAATTGGAGCTATAATAGAAAATATAATCAAACTTTGTTTTTAGGCAACATTTAAAGGATGGATGGACATCATGTACGCTGCAGTTGATTCCACGGAAGTGAGTATAATGCAAAATTTACTGAGAACAAATGTAATATTGATGTAATGCTTCATGAATGGCAGTTGAAGTAAAGTAAAATATAAAGAATAAATCTATAAAACCTTCATAGATATTCTGTATAGATCTATACACTGTAAAAGAATATGCATTTAACAGCTTTAATAGATAAACTATAACAGTGGATCCACATAAAGTATTACTAATTTAAGTCACCTGTAAATAACAAAAATAATTGAATGCTTCCTATTAATTTATGTCACTGAGGTCATACAGATTAGGAAATACGTTTTTTCCAGTGTCTCAAAAACTAACCCAAATAATCAAGTGACAATAACTAATCCAGAACTGCAGACTCTAGTGATCTCAAAAACTAAAATGGCTGAATTTTGCCTGTTCCATCAGTGCTGTTATTTCTTTTTTCTTTTTTTCCCCACATTTTTCTTTTCTCCAGTTCATGATTTGCATAAAGTCCATAGGAACTGAATTGCCTTTGAGATTTGCACGCTTCTGTTAGATTACATGAAACATCAAATGTCATTAGAGAGGAACAATCAGACAGAAAGGGGAGGAATACCAGGTCTTGGTGTGCCATTGCAGACACCTGTTTTAAATAGATACTCAAGTTCAAAGATAAGGCAAGTGTAGGGCATGCTCCAAAACAGCTGGGGTTTGTCCCTTGTCAAGCAATTGCTGTCCAGCTGGATGTAACTTCTCTTCCTGATTGGTATTCTATAATTTGTCTTAACTGTTATTTGTAATGTAATGCTGTTTTTCTGTGTTACATAGACAGGGAAACAGCCCAAGTATGAGGAAAACCTGTACATGTATATTTACTTTGTTGCCTTTATCATCTTTGGATCGTTTTTTACCCTAAACTTATTCATTGGTGTCATCATAGATAACTTCAACCAACAAAAAAAGAAGATAAGTATCACATGTTTCATTATCACAACACTTCATTGTTATTGAGCATTCAACAAATGCATGCAAGGATACATATGTGCATCTTCAATTTTTCACAGTAATAGAAAGAAAAAATAGAAAACCACTATTAAGATTTCCTTTTATTCTATTCAAAATAATTAAATAATAGCCTCCTTTTTAAGACATTGGAAACAATTTGAACTTACACTGAGTGTTTGAGTGTTCTTCACATTCCCAAACAACCCAATTATATGTTGTATATCAGAATGCACGAAGCAAATATGCAAAACTACAAGTATCAAAATTGATACACAGATGATGTGTAGCAGTACTGGGAAGGCCTTCTCACTTAAGAAATTAATACAGACAAGCTGAATGCTGAAACTACAGCTTTGTATTGTAAGGTTAGAGAGGGTTGTGGAAGTGTCATATGACTTAACAGTGAACTTGAAAGAGAGAAAATACTAATGTATGAAAATGTATGTTTTTTCTTTCCAATAGAAATAGGTTCTATTATTCAAATGAAGACAGGATTGTGTCAAGAACTTTAGGAGAATTTAAATAGTTTAAAATGCAGATTAAATTCTACTTGCTATTTAAACTGTAAATGCTCTCTAAGGTCTACAATACTTGTATTTTTCTGTACTTATTTGGACCAGAAGCATACTGCATTTTTTTCTTTTTAAGTGAGCTAAGTAATAGCAAGGCAGTAAGTAATTACTTATTTGTGCTTCTAGATGGTTTGTCAAAATTGATTTGTTGTACCAAAAAAAATAGATATTGCTAAAATTACTGCAGTGGAAACTTCCAGTAAATCTTTCTGCTTGAAATTGGAGTATGCAGTTTCATGTGTTGCTTCTTCAGATACTTTGAGTCTTTTATCTGCCACATAATAGAAAGGATGAGCTTGTGTTTCTAAACCTCATGACATGTTCATCCTCTAAGATCTTTGCACCTCCCTTGGAATAAATATCAGGGCCTTCCAGTACTTAAGAGAAAGGTAGTTCAGTTTCTTATCCTTGAAGAGGAAGACACGTTATACATGTGCTATTGGCATTTTTGGCAGTCTGTATTTAACAAGGTGACCTTACTTGGTTATGAGGTGATTAAAAATTCTATTAAATTCACTTGGCAGACACTGTCTACTCTAGTCATCATGACTCAAGGCAGAGAAGGGTTCCTGCTGAAGGGCTTTTCCTGGCAGTGTGCTGTACACCCCTTGTACATTTGTAGCTGTCTCAATTGTCACCTAGAAAGTCACATACTGCAGATATCAAAAAGGACAACAATGAGGCTGGGAAAAATTCTGTGTGCATGTTAGTCTTCATTCTCATTTAGCAAATTTGCAAATGTTAGTCACCTGTCTTTTGAATTTATAGAGGCACCCGTGTTCATAGAAATGTGCAGATCACGCAGTGTCTGGCTACTCTGAAGTGAGATATCTATACTCAAATTATAAAATATGCATCCTGGAAAATAACATCAGTAATTTCTTTTTCATATGGTTTCCCTGAAGGCCTGACAGCTGTCAGTGAATATTTCTACCTGTGAAGCTTTTTAACTTTTGGTTGATTGATTTACAGTGTGGAATCTGATGTTACATTGACAAGTATCATTGGAAGGTATATCATTACAAGGTTTTTTGGTACATATTTAATTGAATTAATCAGGTGTGTATTTTTTTAAAATAACTAATAGATAGAAGTTCTGGGGTTTTCCTGTGTTCCTTGATTTGTTTTATTTTTCTATCAGGACTTGTGAGATAATGATAAGAAAGATTGTTAAGGTAATATATTTTGGTTTTGGTCACAATGTATAAGAATGAATGTGTGTTTCATAACAAATATGTTTTGCAGTGCTGTGAATTAATGGATGTTAAAACTTTGCTGTAATCAGTTCTATTTTTGTTATTTTACCTTGGAGGTCAAGACATTTTCATGACAGAAGAACAAAAGAAATACTACAATGCAATGAAGAAGCTGGGATCCAAGAAGCCCCAAAAACCTATACCTAGACCAGCGGTAAGAATGTGTGCTATTCTTGTATCATCTAGATTTGGGAAGAAATTGCAGCAGTACATTAGCTATCAAAAACATTCTCCCTTAACTATAAAATGTTTTAGGCCTAATTTGTTATCCCTTCATTCAGAATTGAAACATGTATATATTTCTGCTCTGCTGGAAAAATCTCTCATATTTGTTATACCTGAGGAAGTAGAGAATCAAAGAATCTGAAGAAATACAAGTGCTTTTCTTAGATTTTTCAGCTGTTTTCTTGGTTGTAGATTTTCGGGGAGGAAGAAGAAAATGGGAGGGAGGAAAAGGATGCTCATTATGTACAAGATACTATCACCTTTTCTTTTCTCTTCCTTCAGAACAAATTGCAAGGTCTGGTGTTTGATATTGTAACAAAGCAAGCATTTGACATCACCATTATGGTTCTCATCTGTCTTAACATGGTCACCATGATGATAGAAACAGATGACCAGGGTGAACTGATGAGAAATATTTTATACTGGATTAACTTGGTCTTTGTTGTCCTTTTCACTGGAGAATGTGTCCTCAAACTATTCTCACTCCGTTATTATTACTTCACTATTGGCTGGAATATTTTTGATTTTGTGGTTGTTATTCTTTCAGTAGTAGGTAAGAAATTCTTATATTCAAAATTTATGTAGTAAGACATGTAATATATGATTTATCTTTGTCAAATTTTGCAGATTAGATGAAATAATTTTAATTGCTCCTGATTATTTAGGAAATGAAAAGCATACTTTAGAGTAATAACTTTCTTAATAATTCTATATAAATTTTAGTACTATTTTTTTCCAAGGAGTGCTGGGGAAAAAAAACCCTAAAATTACCCATAATGGATAAAACCACCAATTATAATTTCCGCCAATTCTACAAGTTGCTCTTTATTCATACTTTGTTGTGGAAAATGTAATCTGTGATAAAATATTAACCTTTTAATTTTATTTTTATGTTCACAGGTATGTTTCTAGCTAACGTGATTGAAAAGTACTTCGTGTCCCCCACTCTGTTCAGAGTTGTGCGACTTGCCCGAATAGGTCGAATCCTGCGTCTCATTAAAGGCGCTAAGGGAATCCGCACGCTGCTTTTTGCTTTGAT
>JANHFX010024790.1:0-15518 GCA_027560015.1 Chloroceryle amazona
CAGGCTCTCCCCACCCTCAGCACCAACAATTTCTCCTCCTCTCAATCTCCCTCTCTTAGTTTAAACCCATCACCCCTTGGCCTATTCCAACAGGCTCTACTAAAACTCTTTTCCCATCTTTCTTCCAGGTCCCCTTTTAAGCACTGAAAGGCCACAAGGTGATCATCCCATTAGTTAGCCCAGGTTACCTTGAAGAACCCAGGCAAATATGTCTCTGGCTCTTAAATTTGCTTGTCTGGAAAATCATGAGTCTGTGACCTCCAAGATAATATCTGAGGAACCTCAATGCCTGGAAGACAGGCCCAAAGAAATCCAAAGGCCTGAGGGTGTCCATAAAGCAGTCCCTGAAAAAAAAAAAAGCAAGATCAGGAGAAATGCAGCATAATTTGGGACTGGAGCCTACAGATCTAGAACCTTGGAAATCAGGGAGGACACAGACCAGGGGTATGAGACCACAGGCCACGTTTTCCAAATGACTGTGTTTTAGTTCAAATTCCCCAGTCTGAACATTGGTATGGGAATATATCTAGACATTATTACTGGAATATATCTATTGGCCTTAAAGGAAAACCTCAACCAACCAGCACCATGAAAACACTTCTTAAAATACTACAACACCAAGTTGTGTTTCATCCTGGTTGAAAAACATCAACCTGGGGTGAACGAGGCCTGTGAAAAAAAAGGACGAAAACACAAATACCACCCAACTTTTGGAAACTAATTCAGGATTTGGGTTGGTTTTTTTTTGTGTGTGTGAGGGAAGCACTTCAATAAACATTTTGGAGCACACAGTTGGACATTTTCATTTCAAGTCCCATATTTGACTGTCAGGAGGGAGCAAAACTAAACGGTAGTTGTGTGTTGGTTCAGGTGACATCACCCAACAGGCTTTTTCACGTGCAACGGAGCTCTCAATCCCTCTTTTGGTGACTTGTTCCATTACAGTGTTTATTCTGATCAATATGGAGCTACAAAATGCTTTGCCAGATTCATTCAAGGCATCAAAAGTGATTATTTATTTATTTTGAGGGGGCCAGCGTGACCAGTAGCAACAGCGAGCTTCAACCCATTGGATGGGGTTGTAATAGTGCAGTAAACCCAGAGATTTTTTTATTATTTTTAATGAGGGAGAAATTTTAAAGTGAGTGGGAATTAGTCCGAGTGTATTACATCAGCCTGAAATATTAATTTTGCAGAATCCTGAGCTCCCTTTCGACTTGGAGGCCAAGTCTCTGAAATGCAGAGTATGTCAAACTTCTGAGACTTGGGCAGACTGGAGAGGAACCTCATGAAGTTCAACAAGGGGTAGTGTAGGGTCCTGCACCAGGGGAGGAATGACCCCTGCACCAGGACAGGGGAGGAGTGACCTGCTTGCTGTGAAGCAGCTCTGCAAAACCCACAACAGGTTCACCATGAGCCAGCAAGGGGCCCTCAGGGCCAAGAAGGCCAATGGTCTCCTGGGGGGCAATCAGAAGAGTGTGGCCAGTAGGTTGAGGGAGGTTCTTCTCCCCCTCTACTCTGCCCTGTTGAGGCCATAATAATATTATTTGTTCTTCACCAACATAATTGTTACCTGCATGGGACTTAGAGACATTTCTAGGGTGACTTTTGCCTTCTATACACAGTTTGTTCATTCATTGAAGGTCTTAAGTCAAGGCCAGTAAGAGACATAAGAAAAAAGTATTCTAACCTAAAAATTAAAATAAAGGTTTTACTTGGAAGACTTTTCAGCTCCTGCAAACCAGAACTGAGTTTTGCTGTATCATATTTGCTGGAGTGGAATAGAATAAAATGGACCCAAATTGCTCCATGATTCCATGACCTATAGAAATACAAACCCTTGCAGGTTCTGCTCAGGAAATGAAAGTATTCCATCATTCTTCACAGCAGCCAGGAAACACAAGCTGGGCAGCTGGACCAGCAACCCCAGGTGCATCCTTGGTGCTGGCTAAAATAACATCCACCCGGGGCCCAGGGTGGAAAGCCACTTAATGAAGTTCACAGCATCCTTTAGACAGGCAGCCGAAGAGCTCAGCAGAAAAGGAAGAGTGTTTTGACTTTCTGCCTGTGGCAGGTGGAAAGAATTTGTGTTCAAATGTTAGTAACAGCTGCCATTCCCCCTTATGATTTTCTCTGCATGCTTAGGAAGGTGTTTTCAGCTCATGTTGGGTATGTTGTCCCCCTGGGATTTCTGGTACTTTTACTATAATAGGATTTTAATTTTAGCTTCTAATATGAAATTATGTCAGTCTCCTGGTACATAAGAAAATAATTTCCACAACCAGCTCTCTTCCATGACTTTGTGACTGTGAGCTGCAGCTGGGAGGGATGGGGGAGGTCACAGAATCATAGAATGCTTTGGGTTGGAAAGGACCTCTGGAGACAGACTTTCTGTAGCTGGCCACAGCAGGAAAACAGGGTCAGGGGGCAGAAACTGGCACAGCTCCTCGGTTTTAAGTCACTGCCACGCTCAAAAATGAAGTCAACCTGTGTAAGGACCGTGTGGCATGAAGGACAGGGCAGTGCAAGGCTGATATTTTGGTGGGCAGGTGCTGACAAGGAGCACTGTTGGTGTTTCAGCATCAGAAGAGCAGCATTAGGGCTCTGTGGCAGCTCTGCCACCAGCAGCACCCGGGGTGGGGGAGGTCCCACAGTGCTCCCTCACCTGCTCAGGTGCCAGTCCTTCAGATAGAGGCACCCTCGGGACGAACGGTAGCCACTGTTAATGTGCTCCTGCCAGTACTTGATGTACTCCTTGAAGGGCAGCTGCTCCTTCGGGTTCGAGTTGTACTCCTTGACATCACAGTTGGCAACAGGTACTAAAGCTTCTCCTGAAACACACCCACTTTGAGCCCAGGGGGGGATAGAATCCCAGAATCCCAGCATGGTGGGGGTTGGAAGGGACCTCTGGAGAGCACCTGGTGCCACCCCCCCTGCTCCACCCAGCAGGGGCACCCAGAGCAGGGGGCCCAGCAGCACAGGGTCCAGGCTGGGTGGGAATCTCTCCAGAGCAGGAGACTCCACAGCCTCTCTGGGCAGCCTGGCACAGGCTCCCACCACCCTCAGCATCACAGCTCACTTCCTTAAGGTTCACCTTGACTTACAAATAAAATACTGTGCGCTGTGTCCGTTGTTTGGCCACTGGGCTCTTAGGTCTCCGTTGGTTTTCTTTAGGCCATATATCCCTTGCTGGCTCCCCGAGACCAGCTTGGCAGTAATCGAGGAGCAAAACCCAGTGCTTTGCTCCTCCAGCAGAGCCCTGGACATACTGGTGGCAGTAATGAGGCAGGTTCAGTAGATGATTCACAAATATTTCTCCTGGTAGACAACAGCCACGAGCAAGGTCTGCTCACCTGTCACTCTTGGGACCTGCTTTCTGTGCAGAGTTGTGTGGTAGAGACGGGTGTCTGTGCTGCAGCCGAGGAGGTGTAACCTCATAGGGCCCCTTTGGGACATCTTCGTAACCGAAACCCCACATAATTCAGAGCTCTTGGGGTCTGAGTATGTAACTTATTCATTGGCCTTATTTGGTCCTGAGTTTTTTGAAGTCTGCTTTGTTTTTTTCCTTCCAGCTGCGCAAGATGCAGCAGAAATCTAAGCAGTGCTTTGGTGTGATGTAGTTTAAACAGCTCTCCTTATGGAAAGCATCTTATCATGGCCATTGCTTTGAAAGCTCAGCATGGTTAATCACTCCCTTTCTGAATGGCCCAATAGTGTCACGCATGTGTAGGTAGATAAATGCAAGTTAATGAGTGGATATAAAACAAATCGCTCCCAGAGCGGGTCTGCGAGTGCCGTCCAGTCCATTTAAAGGTGATATTTGTTGCTATGACTGATCAAACCCAGGGCACAAGGAAGTGTGTGTATTTAAATACACCTCTAATGATACGGGTAAAGGATAAAAGAGCTGGGTCGGCTCCTAATGGGAGTTAAATGGGCTCTCGTGGAAGTGGTGTTCCAGTGATTGGGCTTCCAGTTGTTGGAAGTGGCTGAACTGCCTGCGTTTGGCTTGTGGTTTCTGTTATTTTAATACCGCTGAACACGTCTCGTATGGAGCCCTAACAACATCCAACTGCTCCTCTCGTCAGGTTCCCGACGGCAGCATCGTGCCGGCGGCTGGTCGCTGGGGGTGCTCTGCTCGCCCTGCTGGGGACCTGTGGCACTGGGGGCATCCAGTCGCTCTGCTTCCCTGAGGTGATCCAGAGCAAGACTCTGCAGGGGACGGGCTCTCCTGCCTGGCCGGCGTGGTGTTGGATGTGGCGAGCAGTCCACGCTCCCTGCTTGGGCTTCCCTGGCCCACCGAGCACCCCTGATAACCCTGAAAAGAGTCAGTGCTGGGCACTTCAAACCTTGAACTGCTAATTGCTTAGGAATGAAAAGTGTAATTGCCAAGCCATTAACTCGAAGCGCTCAGTGGCTCGGGCTGGGCTGATGAAGGCATCAGCAAGTTTGGGTTCCAGGCTAAAATCTCATCCCTTTCCTGTACGACTGCACCTCGGGACTTCCCACGCGCTCCATGTTGACACCCCCAGTCTATAACCATCTTCCACCCTTCTGCCCATTGCCTTATCAGGGCGTGAATTCCTCTGTGCTAATCCCTGAATGGAGAATCAATTAAAAAACAAAACAACCACCCCCTTGTCTGACTCTGGTCGCAGAGGTGAGTGTGTTAACACCGCCTTAGGACCTGACAACCTTCTCCTGTGGGAAATCAGAAGCTGTTGCAGCACCATTTGGTTGTGCTACTTATTTTTGACCCGGCTAATATCGTAAACCAGTTGAGTTGTGAAATTTTCAGAGGAATTTTCCCCCTTGCCTTGTACTCCTCTGTAAATACCGTGCTCCTGCATTAAAGAGGGAGGGAAGGTTTTACAGCAAGTGCAGTTGGGCTTGGCAGGTTTAACTTGGCCATAGTTGTGCCTCTAGAAGATGTGTGGCCATACACCCATGCGTGGAGGTGGTTGATGCTGTGAAATTAAAAGATATATTTCTGTATTTGAAAGTATTTTGTAGTGGTGTTTTCAGGTGGGCTGGCTTCTTGAGGAACCCAGCGTGGACACCTGATCATTTTTAGGTCCTGGGATAGTAATGAGTGTCCTATATCTTTACGCTTCACTGCTTGCGACTCCCAGCTTTCCAGACCCGTAGAAGTTCTGCCCAGTATCTAAAGCTTCAGCCACATCTGAACCTTTTTATTCTCTAAGTTCAGGTGCAGCAAAGTTGGCTTCAGATGTGAGCCCCACTTAGCGTTCAGTGCCCTGCTGCCGTTTGTGAGACGTCCGGGGAAGGAGAGCCTTTGGAGAGCTCTGTAAGCTCTTGGACTTGGATTCTGGATTGGGGTTGGAGCTCCCAAATGGAGAACTGCTCAGCCTGTCATCGTCTGCCCTCTGCGTCCTCAGCTGGGGCGGTGTGTGGAGGATGCTGGTGCTTCAAGGGATGGTAGGGAAGTGAGAATAAAGATGTAGACATTTCAAAAGCAAAACAGTCTTTCCGCTGCACTTTGACTATAAAGAGGAATCAAAACCTGTGCTGGAGGACATTTGAAATCCTCAGTGTTCTGCTTTATGGACGGCTTGCTTTGCATGGACCAAGCTGAGGTTGAAGTAACGCGATAGCTGCTTTCAAAACCCAATAGAAACAACAGGTATTTCCAAATGAAAGGCGACGCTGACTTAAGTGCTTATTCTGGAACTGAAAATACATCCTGATTACAGTTCCAGCCTGAAGAGAGTGTTCTGGTCAATGTATTTCAGCTGGGGATGAGTCAGAACACAGGAATCCTCGAAATACTCCATGAACTTGTTACTTGACGTAGCCTTGCTGGGGTTTTTTTTGCCCGCCTGGGTTTAAGGCTTTTGTAAACCTAAGGGTATAAACACGAGTGTCTGTTAAACTTTAAAATCCAGCCCCTCTTCTGCACTCCTCTCGGAGATGATGACTGATGGAGTCAGTACCTGGAGCTGCAACACCGAGGATTCAGCTGTTGAGGTGGGGCCCTGTGGTGTCAGACACTTCTGAGGGATGCTCTGAGGTGAGGGAGATTATTTAAAGGGGAAAAAAACCTGTTCTTGAAGTTGCATTTTGGGTCAGCTCTTCAGATGGTTAATTGAATGTTACATTCAAGGAATGCTTTGCCCTTCCCTGGTTTTCCGGTGTTGTTTTTTCTCCCCTACAGCAGCTTTTGAACTTGTTGAGTAGTAGCATGTTGTCTTTGGATCCCATGGGTGTTCTGCGGGCAGCTTCCAGCCGAAAGAGCTGAGGGTGAATGGAGAGCTTTGTGGAGGGAGATGTCCCGGAGAGAGGAGAAGGCAGGTCCAGATGCGGAGATAGGATGGCAGTGACAGCTTCACCAGAGAGAGGAGCTGGCAGGATGCACCTGCCCTTGGTATTCCCTAAGGCAGCACAGTTTTGCAGCTGCACGTGTAGTACACGAAATCCCGGCCCGTCTTGAATTATTGAGGCTGAGCAGCTCGGAGGAAGTTCCTAAAGCGGTTGTGGAAGAGTGTGGTTGTAATAGATAGAAGAGCTTTCCTATTTACTATAGAAAAACCTTGCACCTTGTTCTTCAAAATAAAGTCTTGGAAATAAATTGTTATTCCGTTTTGCTCGTGGAACCAGGAGAAGTGCCAGAGCTATGTGAGCAAAGTGACATATGATTGATACTCTACCAGACTCAGCCTTCTGCCGCGAAGGAATTCAGTTTGCATTTTGCATATACAGAAAATCAGATGAGCAGGGCTTGGGGTTTTTTTGGTTGGGTTTTTTCTTTGGTTGTGTTTTTTTTTCTTTCTTTCTTTAAACCTTGATTAACTTGATTGGCAAAGCTTGTGCTCCTTCTAAAAACACGCCTGTCAAAGCTGTCCCAAAATATTTTGGACTTGGTTTTTCAGACTACTTATAGGCTTCTTGCGGGGCGTTGTTGGCGCAGCCGGCACGTCAGCAGCTTCACGCGGAATCTGTGTGGAGTTCTGATAGGCACCGCTTCGTAAGCCTGCGCTATTTAACGTATCTGGTGTCGTACGTGTAGCAGTGGTGGCTGCTGCCGTTCTCGGGGATGTTTCTGAAGAGTCACCGCATCCGTGCGAGCTCCAGCCTTCCCGTTCCTCGGGTGGTCCTGCCTGCACGCCTCCCACCCTTCCCTTCCCCGACCTCCGTTCTCTTGCCTGCCTTCGTTAGAAGGAAACCCGAGTGGCTGATTCACTGGGGAGCGATGCGGCGAAGGCCGAGTGTCAGGGCGTCTCTGAAGTGCGAGTGCTTTCCTTCAAAGCTGTCAGCCTTGAGACAAGTCGAGCCTGATTCCCACCCCCGCCTCCACGTCCTCATCTCCTGCGCTTGCACATTCCGGGGATTTCCTCTGCCTTACCTGGGCTTGCGTTGCAGCAGCCGGGTCGGGTCTGCTTACCGGCGGTTCTCTTCTTATTTAGCTTGGTTTGGGAGGTGAGAAGCTGATGGTGGGCTTTGCACTGTGGGAATAATTGGTGTTTGCCCTGGCAGAGAGGCGGTTTCTGTTCGGGGAGGGAGTTGGCTTTCTGTGCGCGCTTGTTTGCTGCTGTCTTTAATGACGTGGTTGGAAGTTATTTTTCCCCAGAGCCCCTGAACCACTCAGTACAGAGAGTTTAGAGCATAACACCCAAAGCCAGTGGCTGCTGGCCCCACATTCTGGAGTGGCTGTGGGTTCCTGCCGCTGGCTCTTCTCCAGAGGAGGAGCGAGAAGCTGTGGCTCTGCCCTTGCCCCTCGAGCTCTGAACTCGGCACCTGAAGGGATTTCCCAGCGCCGTTGGGCAAGGCTGAAACCAGCAGCAGAAGAGCACCTGCGGAACTGTGCCGCTCGATGGTCGGGTCACAAGCAGAACACTGATGGCAGCTACTGGGGTTGGAAATCTTCAGTTCTTCTAGGCCGTAGGAAGTGGCTTTTGCAAATGTTGGTCACGGCTGCACGAAGGGTGTTCAGAGAAGGTGCTGCATCCAGAAACTTTGGGTTTATTTTAATGCCAATACGTAAACAGACTTGAGCTGGTTTTGGCGACTGATGTTTGGGTTGCTGAGCTCACATCTGACTTCCCGTACTTTTTTTTTTACTAATGGCATTTGCTGGATGTTCAGCCTCAGTGGCAGCTCTTCACCGGACACGTACCAGTCGCACGGCCTCTGAGCGGCAGAGATGGGGAAAGGAAAGCTGGGGCCTTTCCAAAAAGGAACGTGCTTTTTCCAGGAGGCAGATCGGAGCCTGGGCTTTGTGAGAGGGAGATCAGAGCCTGGGATCCAGGGACAACCATCCGCCCCGGGCTCTGCCCTGCTCCGGCTGCTGAGAAGGCTCCTGTTAGTTGGGCTGTCGTGCACGGAGGTCAGGCTTTGGTGGTGCAGCAGGGAATCCTTTTTTTCCTCCTCTTTTTTTTTTTTTTCTTTATTCATTGTGCACGCTGCTCGCTGGGGCTGTGGAGACTGTGAGAAC
This sequence comes from Chloroceryle amazona, assembly GCA_027560015.1. Taxonomy (NCBI): domain Eukaryota; kingdom Metazoa; phylum Chordata; class Aves; order Coraciiformes; family Cerylidae; genus Chloroceryle; species Chloroceryle amazona. The sequence goes on from JANHFX010024790.1 coordinate 8,453, forward strand.
TGCCAGAGAAATTCAATTTTGCCTTCCTTGAAAAGCACTTCAGAGCAGTGGCACCAGGCGAGATCCCAAAGCAGATCGAGGGTAGGATGGGCCCCCGTAAGGAACGGGCCGGGGAACCTCTCTGCCGGGCTGGTAACGGCTCCGGCTCGCGTTGGTGCAAGCGGTCGGCCCCGCGAGTAGCGACTGCGCCCGGCGCGGTCTGCGCCCGGCTTGCCGTGGCTCTCGGACCGGCCCGGCGCTTTTGTTTTTAAAGCACAGGGTTATAATTGCAGCTGCTTGAGCGCTGCAGTTTATCCCGGCCACACGTGTTCTGCAACACTCCCAGCTATGTGGCTGGAGCAGAGGCTTTCGCAACGGAGTTGTAATTGCCGGTGTCGGAGCGGGGAGGGGAGCGGAGCGCGGTCCTGTACAAGTCCCAGAGACCGCCGACTGCGCCAGAGTTGCCCCACGTCCCTTCTTGTGAGCGACTCTGGAGCTACGGAGCCTGGGCTGTGTCCTCCGGAGCAGTATTCACAGGGTTTTCAGGAGGTTAGGGCTGCACTGAGGAGAGAGAGAGGAAAAAAAGCCTTTTCTGCAGTCTAGTGAGCGCTGTATAAACAGTTTTCTCTGGAGCGTGAGGATGATGGAGCTTTCCGTGGGCCTCTGGAGAAAAATCAGGGCTGGACCCTGGGAAGACAAATCGCAGCCTGCAACAATCCCAGCTCTTCTAAATGTTTGGGTTTGAAACGATGCTTCCTCTCGTGGGACTGGCACAGCCTTTGGGTAATTCAGCCTGGGATACCCGACGCTGCTGTGATTCATCCGGATTTCCGAGAGCTCCTGGGACGCTTCTCGTGCAACACGTTCCTTATAGCACCGAGAATTATTCGACTGTGAAAGGAACCAAATCCTCCAGGTACTTAACAGTTTTAGGGCTGTTGTCATAGCATAAGCTGCACCAATTTCAGTGGATATAACTTCCTCAAGTAGACGGGGGCTGAGCGTCGGCGGAGAGGAAGAGTCGCGTTGTCGTAACTCTTTGTGTATTACTGAAGTGCCAAATGGGTTAGGAGCTTTAAAAGCTTTAAATTTCTGTGCTCTTGGCATCGTCTTCGTGGAAGGAGCGCACCTCTGTAGCGAAGCTTTGGGAAGGAAATGGTGCTTGAATGGGTAGTCCCAGACTAGTTTCTTCTAATTTCACTTGCAATCAAGTGATGGAGAGGGAGAGACAGATGCTGCAGCTGCATGATTACAGCAAATGCAGCTGTTAACACACTTGCTTATTTTCCTACTAATGAGGCATCAACTCTCTTCTGATTTTGCTGTTTGGGTAGCGGTCTTATTCTAGCAGAAAATTGGACCAGTGCTGGGGTTTGTTTTAAAGTTTTCTTTATTCTGATCTGGTTTGGGCTCAACAGCTGTCGAGGGATTTTTTCAGAACTCATTCAATTTGAGGCGGGAGGCAACGATTCCAACCTCCTCGGAGCGCTCGGTGGGCTCTGGATGTGCAGGTCAGGCCAAGCTGCTCCACTGGACTTGTTTCATTTCTGGTAGAGTTACACCCCCGGCTCTTCTCACACTAATCCAGGTTTCCTCAGCTGCGAGCAGTAAATGGGTGGTTCTGGTTTAAGTATTTTCACTTTGAGTTCTTTAGATTATTTTATGATTTCTTGGAGACCGGTGGGCACGGTTGGTTTTCCTGGTGGGTTGGTTTTTTTTGCTGTGTGAAGCAATACAAAGGTGGAAAGAGGCTGGAGAGCCTTGACTCTCTGAAATGAATACAATACTTGCTGTAAGTAAACCCAGCATGACTCCGATTTTGAGGCAGGATACACTCGACTGTCAGATGGTTTAGTTCTGAGCCGCATCCAAAAGCTTCTGTGTTACGCCGGGGGAAGAGAAGGTGTTGCTGGGTCAGGGGTAAGCCTGAGTCTCCGCTGCCCTCTGCTTTCTGCCAAGCAGGGGTTGAGCAGGAGCAGAGCAATCCGCGTGCAGGGGAGGAGCAGAGCACAGCAGATGAATCTGGGGGTTGGACTGGGTGATCTGCGGAGGGTCCTGCCAGCCCCTGCCGTTCGGGGACTTGTCACCTCGTCACCCTGAGCTGGGTGGAAGGATGGGAGGGTTTCTCCAAAAGAGGGGGTGAGGAACACATCTAAAACGTTCAGCTGGCTTCTGTAGGATCTGGAGCCAACTGTTGGTGTCCTTCCCCCCCTGCCCAGGTTTGGCTGTGATGGTTTGTGATAAATTCCCGTGTGTGCAGCTCTGGAGTAACGGTTCACTACAGGTGCTGAACGTGGCTGTTCCCACTCCACTAGAGTATTGTGTCAGAAAAAGGACTTGGGAGGGTAACCAACACTCCAGCTCCTGCAAACCCCTCTGCGGGTCACGGCGGTTGTTCTATCCAGCTGGTATCCTGGGGAAGTTCCCTGTGTAGAAACTGAACCTTTTTAATCACACTTTGTATCCGATCCACTCAGTCGGTTTATTTCTCCTGATGATATTGAGCCAGCACAAAGCAAATGGGATTCAGTCCTGGGTTTGAAGGCAAACAGAACCCACCTGACTTTGCCCTTCAGGTTTTTAGTGGGGTGTGGATCCAGAAGAATGACCTCTCTGTTTCCAAACTGAGGAAGGCACGGAAAGTCCTGGCTGATTTTATTTTTGTGCGTGTGCAGCCAAGGAATCTGTGGTGGAAACTTCTGAGATAGTGAGGCTGAGCTCTGCGTTTGCTCGAGTTACTCTGGTTGTTTCTGCACGCTGTCCTGTGCTCCTGCTGTCATGCTGGATTTACCGGCACGTGGAAGTGCTACTGGATGGTACTGGTGTTTCCCTTGCTGGTGCTTGAGGGATTTTCTTGGCCGTAAGGCCAAAATGTCTGAGGTTGGCTTCATTTGTCTTCCTACACATTTCCAGATATTTAGTTCTCCGCCTGCAGGTGAGTGCCTCGGAATATTAGAGCAGCTGACCTCCGAGGGTGGGAGGGAGAACTGGGCGCCCAGATGCCAAGAAGGAGATCTATGCAGACATGACCTTTTTATTAAAAAGTAATAAACACCCCCCCAGCTGCCTGGGATTGACTTGGCGCCGTGCCTGAGAACGTGTCGTGTCAAAGGGCTGCTGTGACCGACCCTGAAAATGGCTCTGCATCGAACCTCCCGCTCTTCCCGCGCCGACGACCCGCTCCCCCCTCTTGTCATCTTCCTTCCTGAGGGGGTCAAGCGGGGAAGGCGGTCCCTGTGCTGCTAACAATTCGTAGGCTCGGGCTCTGGGTGGGGACAACAGAAAATAGGGTGAGGGGTGCGAGGAAAGCGCTGGTCCCTGTGTCCTGGGAAAATTGCCCTCCCCAGGGCACGGTTGCCCAGGCTGCCTGGTCTGCTGCTGCCAAACCCTGCTCTGCCTGGTGGGTTTTTGATTGTTTTTGGTGGTGGTGGTGGTGGTGTTTATTTTATTACAATCCTCTTGCAAGCTCCAGAGGTGGTGTGTGGTCACTTTGACCTCTCGGGCGAGAAGAATTCCAGTTTTGGAGGAAGTGGTCTGTCTGACTCAATAAGCATCCTCCTCATTTTTCCAGAACCTGGTTTTCTTACCAGAAAAACAGGGCTGTAGATAAATGTTTGTTCCTCCCAGAGCACTCCTGTCTGGGTGCTGGCCAAGGGAGGTGTCCCCGTGTGTGACAGGGCGTAAGGGGCCACTCGCCCCAGAACACGCTGGGAGGGTTCTGACATCTAGAAAAGCAGCATGCAAACCCCAGGAGCTTCCAGTTGGAGTTTCTTTTAGCTAATGCATATATAAGCAAGTCAATTAAAACACATTGGGCTTATTTCAAATAGATAATCTAATTATCAGCTTGATTAAACCGTACCAAATGAACAGTTCTTGTAATTCGCTGGCTTTGTTCTAATCACTGCAAAAGCAGTAGTAGCTTTAATTAAGAGCCTCAGAAGTGGCAGAGCGGTGTCGATGGTGTCGGTGGGAGGGGTGAGCCAGCGAGCACCTGATTGCAGGGAGGATCAAACCGCTCCGAGGTCGATGCCGATGTGAAGACCGACTCTTTGGTGCCAATAAAGGGAATCTGACTACTTAATAAATGCCATTAAATGCCAGTAGTTTTCCTTTTCTGCTGTTTCCAGTGCTCGGATACAGACTTAATTAAGTCTGTTCCAATATCCCTCAATTAGGCTGGCTTTTAAAAATGGTTATAGGTTGGTGTCACCTGCCTGTATCCTTCCCGAGCCTTAGACCTGCAGCTTCTCCTGGGAATGTCTGCTCCTCCGGGCTGCTAAATAGCTTAATTCCTCCAGGAGCAGAGAGGAGCCTGCTGCGGGTCGCTCGCTGGAGCTGCAGCGGGAGAGCGCAGAGACTCTCCTGCTGAAAACGGGATGGGGAAACTGGGAATGGGGTTTGGTTTGCTGGATGCCTCAGGAAGCCAACACGTGGCTGAAGGGGCAGTCCAGACGGAGCTGGTCCTCTCCTATCGCTGGCTTGCTAATTAGAGGCCGTTTATTAGTAAGCTCCTAGTCCGGGTGAGGGCAGAAAGCCCGGGGTGGTCTCGGGTGAGCCCCCAGCCGCTGCTGCCGCCCCTTGGGCGCTGACAGGAGAGGTTCCCTCTGGCAGCACATCGGAGCCAGAGCCCTTCTGTGCCGTTCTCCCTGGCTGGGGAGGTCCAGATGCGCTGCAGGTGTCCGGGCTGCCAGCGCTTTGGTGAGGGTGCCGGTTTGCTCAGCCGTGCCCGAGCGAAGCCCTTCCTGTTCCGGGTGCGGGTCCTTATCTCTTCGCTAATGCCTCTTGGCTTCAAACAGCAACGTGACACAGCGTCCGGATGAAAAGTCAGGAGCGGCGTGCGGATGAGTGAGGCTTTTTCCCCCCTCCTTCTCGGGAGCTCTCTGCCAAATGCGATGATTTGGTTGTTTAATGTCCAGAGCGTATATAAAACTCAACCTCGGGGAGCGACAGCAGCAGCGAGTAGCCAGGTTCGAACCTGCGCAGGGATTTGCATGTTTTTAACTTATTAACGTTGGCAGGTCTCTGCCTAATAGACCGAGTTTACTTTTCACGGGAGTAGGTGGACTTTTTGTTTTTCTTTTGTCTAATTGTTTCAGCAAACAACAATGAAACCCTCTGCCTGTATCAACACGCAAGCCGTCGAATACCTGGGGTTTATTTCTGCTGTATGCCCCGGACCGACCGGCGTCAGCAGCTTTCATGAGAATTTGTAACGCGTTAGAAGCGGCATCGGCGTAACTGGGGACGGGGCGGAACAGCCTGCTGGTCGTCCCCTGCTTTTCCCAGCTGCCGTGGCATTTGCCGTCACCGCCTTGCTTTTAATTACTGTCGTATTCTATGGCTTAATATTAAACCGCATCTCATTGCATCCTGTCTCTTAATTGGCTTAACTGGCCATCGCCCAAGAAGGCTCTGCTGTGTATAGAAACAAGCTTCCCCAAATATTTCCTAATTGGCAGTTGGTGCTTTGTGAGGAGATGGGTCCCTCTCGACGATATTAATAGATGTTTTCTTCTGTTCGTTCTCAGGATTGGACATTGATCCTATGACGCATGCCCGGAAGAAACAACTTTTCCTTCTGAAGCATCCAGCTGGTTCTGCTGGGCGAGCTTCATCGCCAACAGGCAGCGGGAGGATGGACAGGAGCGAGGCAGAGGGTGGCGAGCAGAGAGACGGAAATGCCGCCGAGGCTCCGAACTGTCCGAGCGGGTTCGTGGGGACGAACAAAACCAAGAATTTGCATGAGGTGCGAAAGACGTACCCGCTGCGGAGACGTCTGCTCCCCTCGGTGAACAAAAAGACCTGCAAGGTGCTCCTCACCAGGCTGGAGGACGTGGCTCTGTCGAAACAGAGCCAGAGCTGTAAAAAAAAGGACCTTTCCAGTTGGATGGAGGGGTTGGGACCTGCTTTGTTCTCTGAACAAGTTCAGCCTGTGGGAGCAGGGAAGAGTGATTCATCTGGGGAAAAGTGCACAGTAACTTATCCAGGGACAGAGCAAGACCTTGACAGCGCTCCCTCGGAGCCCCGGAAACGCCGGCTGGCCTCGCTGAACGCGGAGGCGGTGAACAACCTGCTTTTCGAACGGGACGATGGCTTGTTGTCCGGGAGGCGCTGCCGGAGGGACTCCGCCAAAGGCGGCGGGGACTGCGCCGTGAAGAGTTTGCATTGCAAAGCCGGGGACGCCTGGCCCGCGCTGGAAAAAACGGCCGTGAAAACGGGCAAAGGCAAAAACCGGCACGAGCCCAGTCAGAAATGCAATAGCTGCGACCATTCGCCGGATGAGGTCTTTGACGATGGGACAAAGAGGGAGGACGGTGCCATCTCCTGTCACCCCACCCCAAAGAGACTGGCCAGCCTGAACGCCGTGGCCTTTCTGAAGCTGACCCACGAGAAAGACCAACCCCTGAAGCCAAGGAGTAAATCGGACGGAGAGGGCAAGTCCGAGAACCACTGTTCAAAATCTACGCTCAAATGGGCCAAAGCCGGCAGGAAGAACTGCGTCAAATCCAAGAAGGAGCTGGGGGGTGTAAAAGTGGAAGGTCAGCACGGCTGGCGAGGGCTCGCTCTCGGCGCTTTGGGGAAAGGAGAGCAGCGGGACTCCCCCAGGCTCTACAGGACGACAGAGCCCGTCCCTTACGAGTCGCTGTCCGGCTCCTACGCTAGCACAGAGGGTTTCTACCACAGACTGCCTTTGCTTATGGGTGGGCAAGCTTCCATGAAGCCAGAGTATGGAAGACCCGGAGAGAAATCCCCGACCCCCAAACAGGAATTTCATCAGCCTTCCTTCCCCGTGCAGCAGTTCCCTCCCTTGCCGGTGCCCGGAAACCACACGGATTGTGGCTGTCTCTGTGAATCCTCGGATCTGACTCCGCTGAACGGGTTTTACGTTTATTATGGCCAAAGTGGGTACAGCGGCTACTCTCACTGCTCCGTTTACCCCAAGGACGAGCTTTCACAATCCGCTACCTGCGAGGGGCTCTTGGTATCACCCGGTTCCTTGCCGGCAGGTGCTCATCTCCAGCCACTCCACTGGTGTAACTCTCCGTACTGCTGCGGAGAGGGGACGGCGATTAACAGCTACAGC
>JANHFX010024791.1:114-17076 GCA_027560015.1 Chloroceryle amazona
ACGAATGAACAAACGAACGAATGAAATGTACAGAGAATTAAGGAGTAAACAAACGAACAAACGAATGAACAAACGAATGAACAAACGAACGAATGAAATGTACAGAGAATTAAGGAGTAAACAAACGAACAAACGAATGAACAAACGAACGAATGAAATGTACAGAGAATTAAGGAGTAAACAAACGAAACAAACGAACAAACGAATGAACAAACGAACGAATGAAATGTACAGAGAATTAAGGAGAAAACAAACGAAACAAACGAACAAACGAATGAACAAACGAACGAATGAAATGTACAGAGAATTAAGGAGTAAACAAACGAAACAAACGAACAAACGAATGAACAAACGAACGAATGAACGAAAAATGGGTGGAAACAGAAAGTTTCCAAGATTGTTAAAAATTGATATGGAAAAAGCGATAACAAAAAACATGTCCAACAAGCATTCATCTAATAGCCCCATGAATCACTGCTTGAGGAGAAACCATCATGCCAGTCAAAGTGCATCAGCGTCAGAGAATGGGTCCCGGATTATCCAAACAGCCATGACACTTGATCAGCGCCTGAGGGCCAGAATCCGCCAGCAACACATGTGATGGACAAGCTTAGATTGGGAACACCCGCCGCACTGGAAGGGCAATCTGCAGGCTACGCCAAAAAAAAGAAGAGAAGTGCCAAAACGGGGGATGCCGCGATCACGGGTGAGATGGTGATATATAACCCAACCAGATGGCTCTGTGAAGGGCAAGATAGGGTGAGAAGCCAAGTTATGGTCCTGACCGAGGAACCAGAGGCGCAAAAGAGCAAGTTGTGCTAGGGTTTAGGGGGGAAGAATGGACTTGAAGCTAGGAACTTAGGACATTATATGCGGTGCGTTGCTGATTTCACGTGATGTGTCAGACTAATAGATAACCTGGTACGTTGGTTAAAGTTGACGAGCATTATCAGTATTAGGCAATTTATGGCCTGTGACGGTGCATAGTTGATGTGCAAGCACTTCCGTGTGATTGAAGGTTGTTATGTATAACCTAGAGAGGTAATGGTTTTAGTACGGATATAGTAGAAAGTTTGATGATCATGACATATAGATGTGGATTGGTATAAATGTGGTAAGTATAGTGTAGTCAGTTATAAAGATTTAATGTGGAATGGATAATGGGTATAATGTGGAACGTGCATTACATAAAATGTCCTAGTAGAGTGCATTAGTAATGGGGTAAATAAATCGATGCACAGAAGTACATAGGTTGCAAAGCAGCCCTATGGGGGGGAGGGGGGGGCCACCATAGAGCTTGTTTTGTTCCTGTAGTTAAGAAATAGCGGCGGCTTTTCAGGCCGCAGGCCTTGGAGAAAAACCAAGCAGGAATTAATGGCCTACTTGGTGTTCTTTTTAGGGGTTTGTTTTGTGGTAGGGGGGTTGGCTGTTGCGTCTAATCCATCTCCTTACTATGGAGTGGTTGGTTTGGTTTTGGCTTCTGTTGTGGGGTGTGGGTGGTTGATGAGTTTAGGGGTTTCTTTTGTAGCTTTGGTGTTGTTTATGGTGTATTTAGGGGGGATGTTGGTGGTTTTTGTTTATTCTGTGTCTTTGGCCGCAGACCCATTTCCGGAGTCGTGGGGGGATTGGCAGGTTATATGGTATCTGGCTGGGCTTGTTCTAGCGCTTGGTGTGGGGGTAGTGGGGGGTGGGTTTGTTGGGGGCTTAGGAATGGGGGTTGCTACTGTTGATGGTTGTGGGGTGGGGTTTGGGCGTTTGGATTTTAGTGGGATTGCAATGTTTTATTCTCTGGGTGGGGGGTTGTTTTTAGTGGCGGGGTGGGGGTTGTTGTTGACTTTGTTTGTGGTGTTGGAGTTAGTGCGGGGCTTAGCTCGGGGGGCGATTCGGGCGGTTTAGGGGGTTGCAGGAAGTAGTTTAGTATAGAATACCAGCTTTGGGAGTTGGAGGTGGAGGTTCAAGTCCTCTTTTCCTGAGGATAACTCTAAGAAGATGGTAGTCTTCAGTTTTTGGTTTACAAGACCAATGTTTTAGATAAACTATTAGAGTGTTTTATAAGTTAAGTATTTTGTTTTCTAGGGTTTCGATAGTGGGAAATAGGATAAGAAGGGTGGAGAAATAGGTGAGGGATGCTAATTGACCGATAATAATGAAGGGGTGTTCTACGGGTTGGCTGCCCACTCATGTCAGGATTAAGAGATTGGCGACTAAAGTTCAGAAGAGGATTTGGGAGAGGGGGCGAAAGGTTATTGCACGTTGTTTGGATTTGTGGAGGAGGGGTATTAGGAATAGGACTAGAACAGATGCTGCGAGAGCTAAGACGCCTCCCAGTTTGTTGGGGATTGACCGTAGAATTGCATATGCGAATAGGAAGTATCATTCTGGTTTGATATGGGGCGGTGTGACTAGAGGGTTAGCCGGTGTGAAGTTTTCTGGATCACCTAGGAGGTTTGGGGCGAATAAGGCTAGGGTTATTAGGGGAAGGTACATGAGGGTGAAACCTAGTAGGTCTTTTAGGGAGAAGTAGGGGTGGAATGGGATTTTATCACAGGCTGATGAGATGCCTAGGGGGTTGTTTGAGCCGGATTCATGAAGAAAAGTGAGGTGGACCAGGGTTAGTCCTGCGATTAAAAAAGGTAAGAGGAAATGTAAAGCAAAGAATCGGGTCAGTGTTGGGTTGTCAACTGAGAATCCTCCTCAGGCCCATTCTACAATAGTTTGACCAATGTATGGGATGGCAGAGAATAGGTTGGTAATAACTGTTGCGCCTCAAAAGGATATTTGCCCTCATGGGAGGACATAGCCTACGAAAGCTGTGGCTATAAGGGTGAGGAGGAGAATAATGCCTGTGTTTCAGGTTTCTTTGTAAAGATAGGAGCCATAGTAAAGGCCCCGTCCGATGTGGAGGTAGATGCAAATGAAGAAGAATGAGGCTCCGTTTGCATGGAGGTTGCGGATAAGTCAGCCGTATTGGACGTTTCGGGTTGTGTGAGCTACGGATGAGAAGGCAAGGGAGGTGTCAGAGGTGTAGTGTATGGCTAGGAGTAGGCCTGTGAGGATTTGGGTAATTAGGCAGATTCCTAGTAGGGATCCGAAGTTCCATCATGTGGAGATGTTGGAGGGGGTGGGAAGGTCAATTAGGGAGTTGTTGATTATTTTTAGTAGTGGGTGGGATTTTCGTAGGTTGGGGGCCATTAGGGTGTGGTTATGTTGATAGGAGGATAATGGAGATAGATAGGGCGAATGTGCTTAGGTAGGCTTTAATGAGGCCGGTGTGAGTGGTAGTGGAGGTTTTTGATGCTAGGAGTTGTGTGCTTGCGAGTCCTTCTGGGCCTAGTTTTTTATATCAGAATAGGTCGATGAGGTGTAGGGCGATTTTTTGTCCGGTGTTTAGTGTGTTTATAGGAGTGATGCGGTGGGTAAGTAGGTTGAAGTAGCCTAAGGAGGAGGAGAAGTTTAGGTAGGTGTTTTGTTTTGGTCGTGTTAAGGTGTGGGCTATGTTTGATAGCTCTAAGGCTAGAAGAGTGCCTAGGATAGTGACAATGATGGCGGCGGTTTTTATGATGATGGGTATGGTTATTGGGGGAGTTTTTGTGGGGGGGATGAAGGATGTAATCAATAAGCCCGCTAAGATGCTACCAAGGGCGAGCCGGGTAATAGGGTTGATGATTGTTGGGTTGTTTTCGTTTGTCGGGATGGTCGAGGGTGAGCGTGTGAATCCTGTTTGTACTAGGAGGGTTATGCGAAGGGTGTAGGTTGCTGTGAATGATGTGGCTAGGAGAGTGAGTAGAAGTGCTCAGGCATTTAGGTGAGAGGTGTTTAGGTTTTCAATAATGAGATCTTTCGAGTAGAAGCCTGCTAGGAATGGGGTTCCTATTAGGGCCAGGTTGCCAATGGTCAGGCAGGAGGTGGTTGTTGGAAGTATGTTTTGTAGGTTGCCTATTTTTCGAATGTCTTGTTCACCATTAAGGTTATGGATAATGGAGCCTGAGCAGAGAAATAGTATGGCTTTAAAGAAGGCGTGTGTGGAAATATGGAGGAAGGCAAGTTGTGGGAGGCTCAGGCCGATGGTGACTATTATTAACCCTAGTTGGCTTGATGTAGAAAAGGCGATGATCTTTTTGATGTCATTTTGTGTGATGGCGCATGTTGCAGCAAATAGGGTTGATAGGGCACCTAGACAGAGGCACAGGGAGAGGGCGGTCTGGTTGTTGGCCATAAAGTGGTGGGTGCGGATTAGTAGGAAGATTCCGGCTACTACTATAGTGCTGGAGTGGAGTAGGGCGGAGACTGGGGTGGGTCCCTCTATGGCTGCTGGCAATCATGGGTGAAGTCCGAATTGAGCAGATTTTCCGGTGGCGGCAAGGATAAGTCCCAGAAGGGGGAGTGTCGGGGTTTGGGTAGGTGGAAGGGGTTGTTGAAGTTCTCAGGTGTTTGTGGTGATTGCGAGTCATGCCAGGCTTAGGATTAGGCCGATGTCGCCGATTCGGTTGTATAGGATGGCCTGTAGTGCGGCCGTGTTGGCTTCAGAACGGGCCTGTCATCAGCCAATTAATAGGAAAGATATCATTCCTACCCCCTCTCAGCCGATAAAGAGCAGGAATATGTTGTTGGCAAGGGTTAGTGTGAGTATGGCAATTAGGAATATGAGGAGGTAGAGGAAGAATTTTGTGATGTACGGCTCTGATGCTATATATCAGGTTGCGAATTGTAGGATGGATCAGGTTACGAATAGTGCGATTGAGAAGAACATTATTGAGTATTGATCAATTTTTAGGCTTAGTGGGATTTTGAAGTTTGTGGTAAGTTTTCATTCTCAGCAGGATGTGATGTTCTCTAGGCCTGAGTGGAGAAATAGTGCGGTTGGAATTAGGCTTATGATGAAAGCTGTTTTAATGGTGAGAGTGATGGAGGTTGGGGAATTTTTAAGGTTTTTTGATAATATGGGTAAGAGGATGGGGCTGGTGATGATTGTTAAGGTGAGGAGTATGAAGGTGCTGAGGAGGAGGGCTGTTTCCATTAACTTTTACTTGGAGTTGCACCAAGATGAATGGCTCCTAAGGCCAGTGGATTACTGTTATCCTTTAAAAGTCAAGGGGACTGAGGTTTTAGGCTCAGAGGCAAGAATTAGCAGTTCTTGTTGGTTGGCCTCCCCTTGGTGGGTAAGAAGAGTTTAACTTCTATTTTTAGAATCACAATCTAATGTTTGGGTTAAAACTATACTCACATGAGGGGATTCCTGAGATTAGTTCTGGTTTTAAGATTAGGAGGAGGAGGGGTATAATGTGGAGGGTTATTAGGAGGTGTTCTCGTGTGTTGGAGTTTTGTGTGGATGTGATGTGGGTGGGGGTTGGACCGCGTTGGGTTGTTAGGAATATGAATAGGGTGTATGAGGCAGTTAGGAAGCTTGCGATGCCGGTTAGGATGATTGTAAGGGGGGATCAGTTAAATAGGGTTGTTATGATCGTTAGTTCTGCTATGAGGTTGGTGGTTGGGGGGAGTGCTATATTTGTGAGGCTTGCTAATAGTCATCAGGTTGCTGTTAATGGGAGGATGGGTTGAAGGCCTCGTGCAAGCAGTAGCACTCGGCTGTGTGTTCGTTCATAATTGGTGTTGGCTAAACAAAATAGTATGGAGGAAGTTAGGCCGTGGGAGACTATTAGGATTATTGCACCTGAAAAGGATCAGTGAGTTTGGATAATGCTTGCGGCGATTACGAGGCCTATGTGGCTTACGGAGGAGTAGGCGATGAGGGATTTCAAGTCTGTTTGGCGGAGACAGATGGAGCTGGTCATTAGGGCTCCCCATAGGGCAAGAGTGATGAATGGGTATAGTAGGGGTTCGGATGGGGGGTTTATTAGGAGGGTGACTCGTATAATGCCATATCCGCCTAGTTTTAGGAGCAGGGCTGCAAGTAATATTGATCCGGCGATTGGAGCCTCTACGTGGGCTTTTGGTAATCATAGGTGGAGGCCATATAGTGGGGCTTTGACCATGAAAGCTACTATGAGGGCTAGGTTAGATAGTAAGTTGGATCATGGGAGGGTAGGGGTAGGGTGGTCGAGTTTTAATATTGGGAGGTGGAGGGTGCCGGCTTGTGAGTGGAGAAGGAGGAGGGTGACCAGTAGGGGAAGGGAGCTGATTAGTGTGTAAAATAATAAGTAAATGCCAGCACTTAGTCGTTCTGGTTGGTTTCCTCAACGGGTGATGAGGATTAGGGTGGGGATTAGGGTTGCTTCAAATGAAATGTAGAATAGTATTAGCTCTGTGGTTGAAAAAGCGAGGATGATAAAGGGTTGAGCAATGACTAGGGTGGTGATAAAGAGTCGTTTTCGTGAAAGGGGCTCTTGTTGTAGGTGGTTTTGGCTTGCTATAATTATAAGTGGAAGGAGCCAGCAGGATAGAGTGAGGAGGGGGGATGATAGTTGGTCAATGCCTGCTCATTGGGTTAGGTTTTTGTAGGGGAGGTAGGTTGGTGTAAGTCATTGGAGGCTTAGTGTGGCGATTATTAGGCTGTGGGCAGTGGTGTTGGATCACATAAGTTTGGGGGGTGACAGTAGGGTTAGGGGTAGGAGTATGAGTGTGGGGATAATGATTTTTAGCATTGTAGGAGGTTTAGGTTGTGTATATGATCGGAGCCGTGGGTCCGTGTGGATGCCACTAGTATGGCTAGGCCGGTGCCTGCTTCGCAAGCTGAGAATGCGAGTATGAGTACTGGGGCGATGGAGAGTGAGGTTGTTTGGTTTTCTACCGGTCAAATGGAAAGGGCCATGTATAGTGATAGTATCATGCTCTCTAAGCATAGTAGGGCCGAGACTAGGTGGCTTCGGTGGAAGGCCAGCCCTAAGCAGCTGAGAGAAAAGGCTGAGTAGAAGCTAAGGTGTGAGAGGGTCATAAAGAAAGTCATAGGGCTTGGTCTATGGTCTGTTGAGCCGAAATCAACTGTCTTGGTTAGACTAACTTTCTGGTTATTCTGCTCACTCTAGCCCTCCTTGGAGTCATTCGTAAATGAGGCCTAGGGTTAAGAGGGAGATAATTGTAAAAGTTCAGGCGAGGGTGGTGGTTGGAGAGTGTAGTTGAGTAGCTCACGGGAGTGGTAGGAGTAAAGCAATTTCTAAGTCAAATAGGAGGAATAGGATGGCTACTGAGGAAGAATCGGATGGAGAATGGGAGTCGGGCGGAGCCTAGAGGGTCAAAACCACATTCGTAGGGAGAGAGTTTTTCTGAGTCTGGTTTAGCTTGTGCTAATCAGAAGTTTAGTAGGGTTAGGATAGCACTGATGGTGAAGGATAAGGTAAGCATGAATGTGAGTATGTTAATTGCCCATCTCTGGGGTTATACCAGATTTTAGAGATTGGAAGTCAATTGTAATGATTATACTAGAAGGGCAGGAACCTCATCAGTAGATAGTTATGTAGAGGAATAATCAGATGATGTCTACGAAGTGTCAGTATCAAGCTGCTGCTTCAAAACCAAAATGGTGGCTTGGTGTAAAGTGGAATTTGATTAGTCGCAGTAGGCAGATTAATAAGAAGGAGGATCCAATAATAACATGTAGTCCGTGAAATCCTGTTGCTACGAAGAAGGTTGAGCCATATACTCCGTCAGCAATTGAGAATGGTGCTTCGTAATATTCTATTGCTTGGAGAGTAGTAAAGTAAAATCCTAGAAGGATTGTTAGGGTTAATGCTTGGATGGCTTGTTTGCGGTTGGCCTCAGTGATGCTGTGGTGGGTTCATGTTACTGTGACTCCTGAGGCTAGCAGGATGGCTGTGTTAAGTAGGGGCACTTCTAGCGGGTTGAGGGGGTTGATTCCCGTAGGGGGTCATTGTCCGCCAAGTTCTGGTGTGGGTGCTAGGCTGGAGTGGAAAAATGCTCAAAAGAAACCTAGGAAAAAGAATGCCTCTGATGTAATGAATAGGATTATTCCGTATCGGAGGCCTTTTTGGACCGTCGGGGTATGATGGCCTTGGAATGTACCTTCTCGGACAACGTCTCGTCATCATTGGAGTATAACTAGGGCTATGGATATTAGGCCTAGTGTTAAGAGTTGCGTTGAGTTGTAATGGAATCACATGACTAGGCCTGAGGTGGTTAGTAAGGCGGCTGTTGCTCCGAAGATTGGTCATGGGCTTGGGTCTACTATATGGTAGGAGTGTGCTTGGTGGGCCATTAAATGTTTTCTTGTAAGTATAAGCTTAGCAGGAGGACGAATACGTAGGCTTGAATTATGGCTACTGCTACTTCTAGAATTGTAAGTAGGAGAAGGATGGATGTAGTTAGTACGGATACTGTTGGTATGATTGGGAGTAGGGCTGTCGAAGCTGTGGAGATAAGTTGGATGAGTAAGTGGCCTGCAGTGAGGTTGGCTGTTAGGCGCACTCCTAAGGCTAATGGGCGAATAAGTAGGCTGGTGGTTTCAATTATGATGAGGGCAGGGATTAGTGGGGTTGGAGTTCCTTCTGGTAGGAGGTGGCCTAGGGAAATTGTAGGTTGGTTTCGTAAACCTGTGAGGAGTGTAGCTAGTCATAGTGGGAAGGCCAAGGCTATGTTTATTGATAGTTGGGTAGTAGGTGTGAATGTGTACGGTAGAAGGCCTAGGAGGTTGATTGTGAGGAGGAATATTATAAGGGATGTTAGGATTAATGCTCATTTGTGGCCCGTTTTGTTTAAGGGCATTATCAGTTGTTTGGTGATCAGGTTAATGAGCC
This sequence comes from Chloroceryle amazona, assembly GCA_027560015.1. NCBI lineage: Eukaryota > Metazoa > Chordata > Aves > Coraciiformes > Cerylidae > Chloroceryle > Chloroceryle amazona. The sequence goes on from JANHFX010024791.1 coordinate 8,823, forward strand.
AGAGCTGTAATGTAGAGAGGCGGTTAGTGATTCATCGATTATTAGGTGCTGGTATAAGTAGGGCGGGGAATAGTATGGATAGAAGGATTAGGGGGATACCTAGTAGGCATGGGCTTGAAAATTGGTCGAAGAAAGTTATGTTCATGGTCAGGTTCAGGGGGAGGTTTTGGTAGGTGTGTGGGTTTTATTGGTGGGGCTGTTAGTGGAGGTGAATGTGGTGATTTTTGGTTGGATAATTAGTGAGAAGGCAAGTCATGATAGTAGTATGATGTAGAACCATGGGTTTGGGTTTAGTTGGGGCATGTTCATTAAGGGGGTGAGCAGACCCCTCTCTCTAGCTTAAAAGGCTAGTGCTGAATGCATAGCTTCTTAATGTTTAGGAGGATAAGGTTGATGATCAGTTTTCGAAGTAGGTGAGGGGAGTAGATTCTACTACGATTGGTATATAGCTGTGGTTTGCTCCGCAGATCTCTGAGCATTGGCCATAGAAGATTCCTGGGCGGGTGGTGATGAAGGATGATTGATTAAGTCGTCCTGGGATTGCGTCAGTTTTTACTCCCAAGCTAGGTACGGCTCAGGAGTGGAGGACATCGTCTGCGGTGATAATAATGCGGATGGGGGATTCTATTGGGATAACAACGCGGTGATCTACTTCAAGTAGGCGGAAGGAGCCCAAGGGGAGTTCGGTTGTGGGGATTATGTATGAGTCAAAGGAAAGGTCTTTGAAGTCAGTGTATTCGTAGGTTCAATATCATTGGTGGCCGATGGCTTTTAGGGTCAGGTCTGGTTCATCGATTTCGTCTATCATGTACAGGATTTGAAGGGATGGGAGGGCGAGTAGAACTAGGACGATGGCTGGTAAGATAGTTCAGATTAGCTCTACTTCTTGGGCGTCTACTGTGTTTGAGGAAAGTTTTTCTATTAATATGAGGGTGAGGAGATAGAGGACTAAACTGCAGATAGTTAGGGCGACTATTAGGGCGTGATCGTGGAATTCAACAAGTTCTTCTATAATGGGTGATGCGGCGTCTTGGAATCCGAATTGTGAGTGGTTGGCCATGCAGGGTGTACAGGGGTTTCACCTGTGATTTAGTCTTGACAAGGCTGTGTAATTGATTTACTAACACCCCATAAGAAAGAAGCATAAGTGGTTTAAGTGCGGTTGGCTTGAAACCAGCTGGTGAGGGTTCGATTCCTTCCTTTCTTGCACTTGGACGAAGGCAGGTTCTTCGAAGGTGTGGTAAGGGGGAGGGCAGCCGTGAATTCATTCGATATTGGTGGTGGTTAGCTCTGGTTGGAGAACTTTCCGTTTGGAGGCAAAGGCTTCTCAAATGATAAAGGTTAGTATGATTACGGCCGTTAGGGAGATTAAAGAGCCGATAGAGGATAGGGTGTTTCATAGGGTGTAGGCGTCGGGGTAGTCTGAATATCGTCGTGGCATGCCGGCGAGGCCTAGGAAATGTTGTGGGAAGAAGGTTAGGTTTACTCCTGTAAATATTACCCCGAAGTGGGCTTTTGCTCATGTGGGGTGTAGGGTGTAGCCTGTGAATAGGGGGAATCAGTGTGTAAATCCTGCGAGAATGGCGAATACCGCTCCTATAGACAAGACGTAGTGGAAGTGGGCTACTACGTAATAGGTGTCGTGTAGGGCGATGTCTAGGGAGGAGTTTGCTAGGACAATGCCCGTCAGGCCACCTACTGTGAAGAGGAAGATGAAGCCTAAGGCTCATAGTATGGGCGGGTCTCATTTGATAGTACCTCCATGTAGGGTGGCAAGTCAGCTAAATACTTTAATTCCTGTGGGAATAGCAATAATTATTGTGGCTGATGTGAAGTATGCTCGGGTATCGACGTCTATGCCGACTGTGAATATGTGATGGGCTCAGACAATAAATCCTAGGAATCCAATGGAAAGCATAGCTCATACTATTCCTATATAGCCAAATGGTTCTTTTTTGCCAGCATAATATGCTACAACGTGGGAGATAATTCCGAATCCTGGGAGGATCAGGATATAGACTTCAGGGTGGCCGAAGAATCAAAATAGATGTTGATATAGAATTGGGTCCCCTCCGCCAGCGGGGTCGAAGAAAGTGGTATTTAGGTTGCGGTCTGTTAGTAGTATTGTGATGCCGGCGGCGAGAACCGGTAGAGATAGAAGGAGGAGTACGGCAGTAATTAGTACGGATCACACGAAAAGTGGGGTTTGGTATTGGGAAAGAGCTGGAGGTTTTATGTTGGTGGCAGTTGTAATGAAGTTAATTGCTCCTAGGATGGAGGACACTCCTGCCAGGTGGAGGGAGAAAATAGCTAGGTCTACTGAAGCTCCGGCGTGGGCGAGGTTACCGGCTAACGGGGGGTACACAGTTCAGCCTGTGCCGGCGCCTGCTTCAACTGTGGAGGAGGCTAAAAGAAGAAGGAATGATGGCGGGAGGAGTCAGAAGCTTATGTTGTTTATGCGGGGAAAAGCTATGTCTGGAGCTCCAATTATTAGGGGGACAAGTCAGTTTCCAAACCCACCAATCATGATAGGCATGACCATGAAGAAAATTATGACGAAGGCATGGGCGGTGACGATTACGTTGTAGATTTGGTCATCTCCTAGAAGTGTGCCTGGCTGGCCTAGTTCTGCGCGAATAAGCAGGCTTAGGGCGGTGCCAATTATGCCGGCTCATGCGCCGAAGATTAGGTATAAGGTACCAATGTCTTTGTGGTTGGTTGAGAATAATCATCGGTTAATGAATGTCACAGGTAAGATGGCTGAGTGTTAAGGCGTTAGGCTGTAGTCCTTTTTACAGAGGTTTGATTCCTCTTCTTATCGACCTTGTAGTGAAATTCATGTTGAGTTGCAAGCTCATTGATGTGTGCTAAGGGCGCACCAAGGCCTGGTAGACAGAGGCCTGTTGGTTGAGGCATCTAGCTGTTAATTAGAGGTTTTGTGGGATCGAGGCCCACCTGTCTAGTTGTTTGTTGATGAGGTCCTAGCTTAATTAAAGTGTCTGAGTTGCATTCAGGTGATGCGAGTTAATGTCTTGCGGGCCTTAGCAGAAACTAAGAGGGTCTATCTCTTATTTAAGGCTTTGAAGGCCTTCGGTTTGGCAGGTTATCCTAAGTTTCTAGATAGAGGTGAGGATTATGGGAGATAGGGGTAGGAGTAGGATCGATAGGGAGGCGAGTACGGCGATTAAGGGGTTTGTTGTTTTGTTGGCGCGCCATTGTTTTATATGGTTTGTAGAGTTTGGTGGGAGGGTGATAGTTGAATAGTATGTAAGGCGTAGGTAGAAGAATAGGCCTAGCAGGGATAGTATGGCGATGGTTATAGCTGTGAGGGTTATTTCTTGTTTGGTTAATTCTTGGATGATTAGTCATTTTGGCAGGAAGCCGGTTAGGGGGGGCAGTCCTGCCAGGGAGAGAAGGGTGAGCATGAGGGTTGCGTTTAGCATGGGAGTTTTTGTCCACGATGTTATTGTTGTCGATAGCTTTAGAGATTTTGTTGTGTTGAAGGTGAGGAATACGGTAGCGGTTATGATAGTGTACAGGTAGAAGGTTATTAGGGTCAGTTTGGGGTAGTATAGGATGATAGCTGTTATTCAGCCGAGGTGGGAGATAGATGAGAAGGCTATAATTTTTCGTACTTGTGTTTGGTTTAGACCCATCCATCCGCCCAGGGCTGTTGAGGCGATAGCCATTGAGGTTAGCAGGTTGTGGTTTAAGGAGTGAGATGTGAGGAGTAGGATGGTGATTGGTGGGAGTTTTATTATTGTTGACAGTAGGAGTGCTGTAGTTATGGGTGAACCTTGTAGTACTTCTGGGAATCAGAAATGGAAGGGTACCAGGCCTAGTTTTATTGCGATCGCTACTGTAAGTAAAGCGGAGGATGTCGGGTGGGTTAGTTGAGTAATGTCTCATTGTCCTGTCTGTCAGGCATTGATTGTGCTTGAGAATAGGATAAGGGCCGAAGCGGTTGCTTGGATTAGAAAGTACTTGATTGATGCCTCGATAGCTCGGGGGTGGTGGGTTTTTGAAATAAGGGGGATGATAGCGAGGGTGTTGATTTCCAGTCCGGTTCAGGCTGTGATTCAGTGATTGCTCGAGATTGTAATTGCTGTACCTAGTAGGAGGCTGAGGGTGGAAATTAGTTTAGCATGTGGGTTTATTAGTAGGGGAGGGGGTTAAACCATCATTTTCGGGGTATGGGCCCGATAGCTTTTTTAGCTGACTCTACTAGGAAATAATATAAAGGAAGTATGAAGGGTTTTGATCTCTTATGTGTAGGTTCGATTCCTACTTTTCTAATTAGCTGCTTCAGGAAATGAGAGGACTGGTGTACCTCTATGTTCACTTTATCATAGTGACCCTTTGCGTTCAGGCACATTTCCTTAAGTAAGGAGGTAGGCCTGCGTAGCAGATTGGCATGCTGGTGTGTCAGAGGCATAGTGCTAGTGTTAATGGTAGGAAGTTTTTTCATAGTAGGTGTATGAGTTGGTCGTAACGGAAGCGGGGGTAGGAAGCACGAATTCATAGAAATGTTGCGGATAAAAGGAGGACTTTTGTTGCGAGGATTGGGGGGAGTAGTTCTGGGGGAAGGTTAAGTGAGCTTGGGTTAAGGAATAGGATTGTTGTGAGTATGTTTATTAATATAATGTTGGCATATTCTGCCAGGAAGAACAGGGCGAATGGACCTGCGGCGTATTCTACGTTGAACCCTGAGACTAGTTCAGATTCTCCTTCAGTCAAATCGAATGGTGCTCGGTTTGTTTCCGCTAGGGTGGAAATGAATCATATTATAGCGAGAGGCCAAGAAGAAAAGATGAGGTAGAGTGGTTCTTGAGTGGTAGCCAGGGTATTTAGGGTATAGTTGCCGCTCAGTGTAATTAGGGATAGTAGGATGATGGCAAGTGTGACCTCATAGGAAATGGTTTGTGCTACTGCTCGAAGAGCTCCGATTAAGGCGTATTTTGAGTTTGAGGCCCATCCGGACCATAGGATGGAGTATACTGCCAGGCTTGATATAGCTAAGAGGAAAAGAAGGCCTAGGTTTAGGTCGGCGAGGGGAAAGGGCAGGGGTAATGGAGTTCAGATTGTAATTGCTAGTAGTAAGGCTAGGATGGGGGTTATAATAAAGAGGAGGGGGGAGGAAGTGGATGGAAGGATTGGTTCTTTGATAAATAGTTTCACACCATCTGCGGCGGGCTGTAAGAGACCGAATGGTCCCACTACGTTTGGTCCTTTTCGGGATTGCATGTAGCTTAGAACCTTTCGTTCGACTAGTGTTAGGAAGGCTACAGCAACTAACACCGGGATAATGTAGGATAGGGCTATGAGTAGGAAGGTTGGGGTGGAGGCGTGAGTCATTTGGGGGAAGCTAGGGAGAGGATTTGAACCTCTGGTTAAAGGGCTTAAGCCTTTTGCATTTGCCAGGCTCTGCCACGCTAGCGGTCCTTTTCTAGGATGTTATGGTGGGTGGTACTTTCGTAATTTAGTTGAGCTCATTACTTTGGTGTGGGGGCTTGCCTGAAGCCTGGGCCCCGCCTCTCCGGTCCTTTCGTACTAGGAGGGGCCGGTCATAGATAGAAACCGACCTGGATTACTCCGGTCTGAACTCAGATCACGTAGGACTATTAATCGTTGAACAAACGAACCCTTGATAGCGGCTGCACCATCAGGGTGTCCTGATCCAACATCGAGGTCGTAAACCTCCCCGTCGATATGGGCTCTTGGAGGAGATTGCGCTGTTATCCCTGGGGTAGCTTGGTTCATTGATCAATTGTATTGGGTCTGGTTACTGTTTGTACGTTGAGGGGTTGCTCTTCGTTAAGAAGTCAGGTCTTATTTTTGGAGGGTTGGCTTTTCTCCAAGGTCGCCCCAACCGAAAAATATCGGCCATGGGTTCAGGTGGTGAGCCTGTTAGGGTGAGATTTAATGTGTCATGGCTGTTGATTTTAAAGTTCCACAGGGTCTTCTCGTCTTATGTGTTTATCCCTGCTTTTGCACGGGGAGATCAATTTCACTGATTATCTGTAAGAGACAGTTAAGACCTCGTTTAGCCATTCATACAAGTCTCGATTTATGGGACAATTGATTGCGCTACCTTCGCACGGTTAGGATACCGCGGCCGTTAAACGTAGTGTCACTGGGCAGGCATCACCTTTAATACTTGGTTTGCTAAAGGCTATGTTTTTGGTAAACAGTCGGGCCTTGGGTTTGCCTAATTCCTTTTACAGATTTTAATCTTTCTAGAGAGCGCTCCGGAGTCGGGTTAACAGAGAGTGAGAATACTTGGTCTTGTTGGTGTTGTGGTATCTGGTAATCTGTTAATAATGGGGGAAAAAATGTAAGTTTGCGCTTTAGAGGGGGGTTCCCCTGGTTACTCATTTTAGCATAAATTCTCCTATATGCGATAGGTTGGCCTGCTAGTAAGAAGGGAATCATAGTTATATGTGGGTTTTTGGTAGTATTGAGCTTTGACGCAATCTTTGTTGGTGGCTGCTTGAAGGCCCACAGTTGGGGGAAAAAATATTATCCGCTAATATGGGTTGTATCCTTTTTAAAGGAGCTGTACCTCCTTTAATTTGCTCCTGAGAGTTCACATGTTGGTTTAGTTTGGGTTTCCAATGGGGACTGGTCAGGGGGGAACTGAGATTCATTTCACAGGCAACCAGCTATCACCCAGCTCGGTTGGATTTTCACCTCTACTAGTAAGTCGTCCCACTCTTTTGCCACAGAGACGGGTTTGCTCATTGATAGCTGCTCACAAGTAGCTCGCACGGGTTTCGGGGGGGCAAACTTAAATTCGTTTCGCTTGGTTGTTCTTGCTAAATCATGATGCAAAAGGTACAAGGGTATATCTTTGCTGTTCATTGCTTGGGTTTTCATTGTTATTTCATCTTTCCCTTACGGTACGAATCTCTATAGCGCCGTTGTGGTCCTTTTCTATCACCTATACTAAGGAAAAAAATGTTTTAGTTTGAGGTGGTAATTGATTTTTGTTTGTTAGTGGGGGTTTAGGCGTCGGGCTAGAGTGGGGTTTCAGGGAGATCTAGGAGAAGTAGATATCTTTCAGGTGTAAGCTGAATGCTTTGAATTATAGCTACACCCTGGTATGCTAAGTGCACTTTCCAGTACACTTACCTTGTTACGACTTACCTCATCTTCAGCAAGTGCGAGTATTAATTATGGGTGGTATTGTTGGCTTGTGAGGAGGGTGACGGGCGGTATGTACGTGCCCCAGGGCCAGTTTAAGTTGGACATTCTTATTCCGACTTACTGCTAAATCCGCCTTTTGGGGGTAGGTTTCATACCCCTTTCCGTGGCTGCTCTATTTTAGAGAATGTAGCCCATTTCTTCCGCCACATAAGCTATACCTTGACCTGTCTTGTTAGCGGGTTTCGGCTATTGTGTTCACTGTGAGGCTTTCAAGGAAGGTGGACTGGTGACGGCGGTATGTAGGCTGCTTTGGCTAGGGGCGGTCGGGTGTATCGTGGGTTATCGATTATAGAACAGGCTCCTCTAGGTGGGTTTGGGGCACCGCCAAGTCCTTAGAGTTTTAAGCGTTTGTGCTCGTAATACCCTGGCGGGTGCTTTGGTATAATATAAGCACCTGGATTTAAGGCTAGGCATAGTGGGGTATCTAATCCCAGTTTGGGCCCTAGCTTTCGTGGCGACAGTTGATTATTTGCGCTAGGATCATGTTGAGGGTGGGCTTATGTGTATCTTAGGCTTATAACGGCTTAGTTACATTTCAGTCCTAGTTGTTGTAATAGGATGGGGCCACTCTTTACGCCGTGTGACAGTTAGTTTGGGTCTCTTGTATGACCGCGGTGGCTGGCACAAGATTTACCAACCCTAAGTATTGCCATGGCTAAGTCGAGTTTACACTCATTGCTTAATGTTAGTTACTGCTGAGTACCCGTGGGGGCGTGGCTAAGCAAGGCGTCTTGGGCAGCTACTTTGTAGTGCGCCTGATGCCAGCTCCTTTCGTCTTGGTAAGAAGCTTAGGGCATTTACACTGGGATGCGGATACTTGCATGTATACATCTGGCAAGAACTAACTGTAAGGTTAGGACTAAGTCTTTTGTCCTCGGGGTGCGGGGCAGCCATCTTAGCATCTTCAGTGCTATGCTTTGTTGTAAGCTACGTGGACATGTTAGTAGATTAAGCTTGGTTGATTCGTTTGTTTAGTAGATTAAGCTTGGTTGATTCGTTTGTTTAGTAGATTAAGCTTGGTTGATTCGTTTGTTTAGTAGATTAAGCT
>JANHFX010024792.1:3684-8684 GCA_027560015.1 Chloroceryle amazona
CATGACCCCTGGAGGGGTTTCCAAGCCCCCCGTGGAGCTGTGGTGCTGAGGGCCAGGGGTCAGTGGTGCCCTGGCAGGTGCTGTGTTAATGGTTGGACTTGATGCTCTTAAAGGTCTCTTCAAACTAAAATGATTCCGAGATTCTCTGATTCTATGACTGTACCAACCAGAGATTCTGTAACCTCCATGGGACTGCTCAGCAGTAGTTTCACAAGCGGTTATTTGATAATGTCCATTAGAATACCAGGTGAGTGGAGCAGGTCTAACCAGTTAGCTGGCACCTCATGGGCAGGTAGTGAGTGGGCCATGGCTCAGGGACCCCTCCAGCTGCTGCCTTCCTCCATTTTGAAGCCAGAGACCTTGCCAGGTGTCAGGCAGGGTTCTACCAAGAAGCTCAGTGGAGCATCACCTGCCTGCTGGGCAGCCCCAAACCACCTGGGTTGAAAGCAGGACATGATGCATGGGGTCTGAAATATCACGCCCCCAATGCACCGGTGCAAGATGAGCTGGGAGAAATTTCAGAGAGTAAGCATGGGAAAAAAAAAAAAAAAAGGCAAAAAAAAAAAAGCCCAAATAGAGCCCATAGATGGTAATGACAATGTTTTGTTATCTTTATGTTGTTTTCTTTGCATGCTTGTTAAAAAGTGGAGTCAGAGTGTCTGAGACGGAGCCCTAACAAGTTCCTTCTAATCAGCCCCGGAATGCTTCTGTCAGGCACAAGAAAAATGCTCAGCTTGAACAAAGCTGCATTTTTCCCCCAAGAAACACATTTGTTTAAAGATTGGCCTGTCAATTTGTGAATCAACATTTCGGCTTTTTGCTCAGACATCATGCTTTTGCTTTTTTTTTCCCCCAAGAAGGGGAAATAATACAAAGCTGCTATTTGTTGTTTGAAGGAAGTAAACTTCATCAGGTCGACTTAGATGTGTGCTTCAAATGTCACTCAGTACAGCTTTCTTGTAATGAAACGCTGCATACAGATTTCTTCCTTTAGGCTCAAGGGGATTAGACCCAGTAAAAGAAAAATTCAGTCTTCCTTGCTGTGGTGCATCAGAGTGAGAAGTTTAAAATCCACAATTTATTCAAATATTGATATTTCTACTTGTCAGAAGAGAGGTGCCTTGAAATTTCCACTGAGCACTGTTGTCAGAAGAATTGCAAGAAATGTGTCAGATAATTCATAAACGGAGTTCACTACTGTGAAATCAGTTGGGAACAGCAAAAAAAAATATATTCTTGTCGATGTAGAATAGGGGCAATATAACAGAAAATAGCACTCACTTTTCCATCATGTCAAGCAAATGCTCAATTTGGGCCAGGTATTTTTTTAAACAGCTTGCTGCTTCTGGAGAAGCCCACAATGCATGAAAAATGTGTTGAGTTGTGCTTTGTAGACAAGAGATCTGTTTGTTGGTTTTCCCCTCCGAGAAGGTTCCCATCCCACCCAGCCCCACTGCTGCTGGCGGGGAGGGCCTGGTTCTGCATGTGGTTTGCATTAAAGCCTTAAAAAGCTGTGAACGACTGGGGTAATGATGTAAAGCTGCTAGTGTAAATTCCAAACTGTTGATAGCAGCAAGAGGGAAGCTGGAGAAATTTTCTTCGTTATTTTTTAACCCCCGCCATGTGTTGAAGTCATCTAACCCTTCCCTTTGAGGCTGGAGAAGTGGGGTGCTCCGAGCTGCTCAGCGCAATTCCTTCTAGTTTGGATTTGGTTAATGAATGAATTAACAATAATAATAATAATAAAAAGTCCTGCTAATAGCACGGCACTGTTTACGCTTTGATTTTTACTAGATTTCAGCTATGAAAATGAGTGACGTCAGGAGCGGGCGGAAGCGCAGCTGCTTTGTGGCAGGGCTGCGCAGGGACAAGGGCTCGTTCCGAGCCGCGGCGCTGACAAGCAGATAACGAACAGCAGAAGAGCAGAAACTGGGGCAACAGGAAAAAAAAATAAATATATATGACTATGAGAACACATCTCGCGTTGCCGTACGGGCGCCCAGTCCGGGGGGCTGCTGACAAGAGGCATCCCGGTGCCCCTCGCAGCCCAGCTGGGTGGTGGTGATGCAGAACACGGCAGATCCGACCGGGTTGTGTCGGAGCGGGCTCTGAGGGTTGCCCAAAGCATCCTTGCAAGTGCAGGTTTTGTAATGGGTGACTCCTTAAAATGTTTTCTGTGAACGCAGGAGAGATGCGTTTCTCGGTCATTTTGCTGCGCTTGTATGGTAAGAGCTTTGGAAAAGAGGTAGCTTGGTTGAAGCTGAGGTGAATATATTGAGAAATACCCTTAAAATAGCAATGTGAGTCTTTTATTAGTTTATAATAGCTGACTAGGGCATCTTCACTAGTAAAGGAGGTTGTTTGTCTTGGCTTTAAAAAAATCAGTACATACAAAGTATTTTAGGCTGGCATCATACTTGTGTCGAGGAAATTGAGCTCAATATGGCAAAATTTACTTCTCTCATAGTGTAGCTGAACTCTAGGAAACAAAGGGGGTTAAATCAACCTACAGCCTGAATTCATAGAATGTATTTTTCCATGTGATGGTTGTTTTGTTGTTTTGTTTTGGTTTTGTTTTTTTTTTTCAGCAGCAATTCCAGCTGCTTGAACAACCCTCACCAGGAACCCCCTTGCTAGAGAACCCACAGATATTTACCCCAGCATTTTCATACTGGTTTATTCCTATTTGTGCAGTAGAAACCATTTCCTAATCCCCCTTTCATTAGCTCCCTGTATTCTTTGCTTGCTCCAGAGTGGACACTACAAGAGGCTGACATCTTTGGCTCGTTAGAGCATAGATGCCTGCAGAAGCTGACGTTTTCCACGCCTGCTTGCAGCCTATTTTTCCTTTACACCCATTGCTTACTGTCTGCTCGGTGTCTAGGCGAATCTGTCATCTGTGCCAGAGCACAGCCCGCTGCACCACTGACAGTAAGAAGGTAAACGCTTGCTGCCTGAATCCCCCATTAACTTTGTGAAGCGTATTGATTTCTTGTAAAAATAATGATATTGACAGGCTTTCCAGGAGTAATTGTTTCCAGAGCACAAAGGTCAGCTCTGAGAGTGAAGGGTTTTGGAGCCGGGGTACTCCACAGACATTTGTGCAAAGTGCTGGGGGATGGATGGAAACAAATAGCAACAGTTTGAGACTTTAGAAATTTCAGCGCATCGACAAAACACCTAGTAGGGGGCTGGCAGCATTATTGTACTCATGAGTCATTAATAGCAAACAGCTCGCTTTGGACAACATCATTGTTTGGCATGGGGAGATTTGTAGACAAACAATAGCAATAAAAGTAGCTCCAGCCTCTGCTGCTCTGCCTTGCCATAAAGGACTCCTGCTCCCGGCCCTCCCAAATCGTCCTAGGAGGTTCTCTGCTGCCGAAGCAGTGGCCCAGAAACCCCTTTGAATAATACGGGGCAAATTCCTCCTGCTTTTCCGAGAGCCATTTTTGCTCGTTAACTCGAGAAAGAAATCAAGCACTTGGAAAAAGCAAAAGCAAACAGAGGGAGTTGCCATTGGCCTGAATTAATTGGACTGCCAGAGATAATCAGGCTGTTAGCGATGCAGGATCCTTGCGTGTTAATGCAGGCTGAGCCCTGAGACCCCCCCCAGCCCTGAGCACCCGAGCTGAGGAGGTGTCCCTGGGCAGGGACACCCAGAAACCGGGAGCTCCCTGTCCTCGTGTGCCAGAGAGGAGCAGTAACTCACCCCCAGCTCTTGAGCAAACAAGCGTTAGTTGGTCAATAGCGCTGCTGCAAACTAATTGTGTTTGAAAAATGAACCGCCGTGGTAAATTGCGTGTAGTTTTGATATGCAGCAGGGCAGTATTCATGGAAGCTGAATGTCCATCTGTTTGTCCATCCAGAATTTTCCTCCTCAGAGCACAACATGAAAAGGCTGGGAAATGTCCTTTTTTTTTTTTGCTGTGCTGCAGCATCCTTGGGCTGCGCTGTCCGCTCGGGACAATGCAGGCAGGAATGCACGGCCAGCTCTCCAGCCACCTTTGCCACTGCCGAGGTAAAATTTAAACCTCAAGCTATTTCTTGGATAAAACGTGCAAAAAAAAATGGGAAGAAAGAAGCAAGGAGGTGTTTTTGTTACTATTGTCTATTTCTAAGCAACTACTGTAAGTGGCAGCTGAAAAAACAGTGATTTAATTTCACTTTATTAAACGTAGGTATTTAAACGTTTTTATTGCTTTTCCCTTTATACTGCAGAGTCACTCATGTTTAAACCTTTGTTGCTATTTTTAGACAGTAAAAAAGTTACTGGATTAGCCAGCCACTCATTAAACTGGGATCGTAAGAAAGAGCGCAACGTTTGTACCAGGGATTATGCCAAATAAAGGGATAAAACCACAATTACTTTTATTATTATTATTATTATTATTATTTTACTGGGGATGCCTGGCATGAGAAATCCAAACAGGAGAGCCTTCCTGGCACGCTTAGGAACCAGAAAAATGATTAGGGCCGTGTTACTAGCATTACATCATTGCGTGTTCTGAGAAGCTGTGTTAATGTCGTTACTGGTATTTGTACGCCGGTTGCGATATTCCGCTTCTGGAGCTTGGCCCTGCCTATGGGCACGGGATCTCTTGTGATGGAGAAATGATGAGCGCGTGGAAAGGATGGAGGAGGATAATAGGTATCTAAAAAATGAAGCTGGAGAGGCCCCGTTAGTCAGGAGGCCGCTTTTCTCCATCACTCCCTTCGTGCCCAGCAGCTCCTCGGAGCAGCGATGGAGAAGGGACATTCCAACAGGTAGCAGCGACGCGCTGGGAGGCAGCTCCTCCGCCTTGGCAAATTTGATCATTGTGACTAATGAACTACGGCACAGGTTTATCAGTTACCTGATAAACAGCAGTTCTGCCGCCGATCCCGGCTCGGTTTGATTTTCCCCAGGAGCACCGGCTCGTGTCACTGGTGGCAGCCATCTCCCAAACCCTGTCCCCTCTCGCTGCCACTTAGGAGAAGATTTGTGTTCGCCCGGATCC
>JANHFX010024792.1:11184-18684 GCA_027560015.1 Chloroceryle amazona
CATCCTTTTCTCGAGGCCATCTATTCTAGTAAGGATCATTCAGTCCAAATTATTTTAAATTTACACTCAGCTACTATGTAAATCATATTGTGGAAATCAGTGTAGGAATCAATCCTGAATTCTGCACAACAGCTGAGCGTAGAGGTATTAAATTAATAAAGCAATGGCACTACAAAGCGCAGGAGCAGGGATAGTTCGGGGGCTGCTTTGCATTGCAGCTCCTTTTCAAACCAGGTGAACCATCTACAGGTTCCTTTTGTGCGAGCGCAGAATATTAAAGAGGCAGAAACCAGCCGGGCTCCGGCGCGGTCCCGGCCAAAACGGCGTCGTTGGAGGATGGTTTTGGATGAAGCAGGGCTGAAGAGGAGCGGTGGGAGACTGTAACTGCAGGTCAGCGCCTGCTCCTGAGAAAGTAGGCCAGTGATTAATAAATGACGTCATTAGGATCGAGCTGGTCTTTAGGAAGAACATAGGTATGCAGTGAGAAACGGGGGGAAATTAGTGAAATCCACTCTCGATGGAGCTTCACAGAACTGCCATCTCCCCTTTCCGAAGACTGCCCCAAGCCCTCCTCCGGGGAGTCTCTTTTCAGCATCACCAGGCCAAACGCGTGGTTCCGTCACTGTAATATCAGATCGATTTGTATCGCGGAGTAGCCTTCACTCTGAAATAAACCAAGGAACAACCGATTCAAAAGATATGGGCACAAGGAAATAGGTCGATGGCTTGGGGCGGGCAGCACCTCGGTGAACCAGCCTCGGTGGAAGAACCCGCATCTGTAGAGGACAATGTTTGTGGTCCTGCTGGGAGTGTGTATAAGTGCATTTCCAGAGGCGTTTCTGTACGTACGAATAAAGCATCCCTGTCAAAGTGATCGTGAGTGACAACAAACTGAAAGTGAAGTAGAGCCTCCCCTTCCACTCCCCGTGGAGATCTGCTGTAAGGCAGCGGCTACACCCTAGTGTTGTTCCACCGCTCGATGATGGCTTGAGCATCGCATACAATAACGCTCGTAATTATTTTCTCTTTTAATTATTTGCCCTACTGAGATGTATGTGGTCAGGATATAAGAGCTGTATATGCAAAAATCTCCAAGTAGCCCAATGGGTGGGTGGATGGATGGATTGACTAACATTTATACCTTTCACCTGTAGAAAGTTGTCTTCTCCAAAACAGTCCTTGCAAGGTGGTGTCACAGATACTGCTGATTGTCTAGAAATTAAAAAAAACAATCAACCTTCAGCAAAGGTGCTGTATCTGATGGCAAATGAAAGCTGTTCATTAGCTCTCAGCATCTCTTTTAATAAAGATTATGAGTCAGCAAAGTCAGTACTTGTATTTTGAAGTCCTTCATTTAAATTTCTCAACTTTTTATTTAACATCAAAAAGACTCTGTTCTTAAGAAGGATGGGGGTAGTCAAAGGTGGAGAGGACTAAATAAGGCAGGCTAAATATCCTCTGAATCTGTAGCTCTACCAATAGGATTAGCATCAAATAACAAAACTAGATGTTTGATACTCTGGATAATTCATAGTGGGAGAAAAGCCGATAGTGAATTTAAATGCTGGAACGTGACTTTTTTTTTCTTGTGGTTGTTCCTGACTCGCAGGTACGGGGCTGGAGGGCTGGAGGGCAGGGAGCTGCTTTCTCTTCAGAGCTGTCCTGCTGGGAGCCAGGCCATGCACCTCCTCCCCTGCTTTCCCACCACCAGCAGCGTGGAGCAAGGATCATGGGGCAAGGAGTCAGAGGCAATAAGAGAAAGAAATACAATAGGCTGTGCAGGATGAAAAATCTTTTGCTAACTCCAAGCTCATGTGTTGTGCCACTTTCTGGAACTGAAATCAGAATTTATCAAGACTTAATTTTCTTTTGCTTTTAGTGGATAGTTGTGGAAACCACTGTCGCTGCTAGTCTCTCATGGCTAAATTATGTGTTCAGAGTTAGCCGGAGTATAGATTTAGTCTTGCTGCTGTTGCACAGAGTCCATTGTAAGATAATTTGTCCCACTCAATTAGACTAAGTTGTCATGTGAGAAGTGCTGAGCTACCCACAGCCCAGCGGCACCAAAGTTAGCGTGCTCGGAGCGAGCGCACAACCCAACAGCGAGCTAACGGCCTCATAGCACTCGGTTACAAGCTGGAGTAGAGATCTTCTGAAGCTCTGTTTCTTCTTGATGCTTCTTGGGGAAGGCTGGATGGTTCCAGGTAACCACATTTCTATTTTCTGACTTTAAGAGTAGGGAATTGCGCAGAGAAATACATTAAAGAACACTGAGGGGGAAAATCTAACACTGACTGTTTCGTGGTTGTCTGTTGCAACCTGAATTTTATCCTCTTTATGGACACAAAGTCTTTAGCTGCTCAATGGCTTCTCGCATTCGTGGCCCTTTCTGCAACCGGTGCCCACTATGCCTATTTTTCAAGGCATGCACCAGCATTGTGTAGTGAAGGAGACTTACCTGTACCACCTTCTGTTCCTTTGCCGCTGAAGTTAGGTGATGCGTAGTGTCTGAGGCAGAGGAAGGAAGATGTCAGTCCTTCAGCCGGGTCCTGCTGACCCAGTGAATTTAGTCTCAAATATGATCTCTATGTCTATTTTTGCCAGTCATGAGCAGTTTTCCAGCACTGTAGCATCCCTCTCTGTCTAGTCACTGTTTAAGAGCCACTTGGAGTTGTTAATTGTGGGTGCGCCGGGTGCTCGCCCTGCTCACTGGCTATCGGCAGGTCCTGGTGCATGGACTATGCGATGGAACACTTTTAATTGTGCAGAGTAACTGGGAGGTGGGACAGAGGAAAACCTCGGAAAATACAAAGTAAAAACTAAATAAGACTTTACGAATATCCAGCCAGAGAGCATAGTAGATCAATGGTAAGCAAAGCTGAGCAAAGACCTCCTGCAGCTTGTGCTGGTCCAGGTGGAGCCAGCCCAGAGGTCTCCCCATCGGGGTGGTGGTCGGTTGGCTCATCCCGTGTTAAATCACCAGCCCAGCAGAGCTGGTTTCAATCTCTTTGTACTTCACCCCGACTGAAAACCTGTAATACAGCGGTAATTTCACCTCCTAGAAGGGCAGCGCTGTTAATTTTGAAATGCTTAAATGTGATGGGGAAAATGTCTATGAGGAGGTTGATAAGACATTGACTTAATAAATTACAAGGTTAGGAAGATGTGCCCTGTGGAAGTCACGGTGCTACATATTTTTCAGGGAATATAAAAAACGTGTGAGGTAATGTTAATCGTCGTTCTCCATCCTGTCCGCTGAGTAGAACAGCTATTCTACATATGAGAAAGTGATAAAATATAATCACATAATTTAATCCTTATAAATCAATACTGTGTGAAGATTGCGCAAGCATTTGTTAACTCGTGGGTAGTCGGCAGCGAGCATTTCTTTAATGTAAAGTCTTTAATTTGCAGACACACGGTATTGCACGTAGTGATGAAAAACTTGTATTTATTCCGGGACATTTACAAATTGACGTGCTATTCCGTTTTGAACACGACTACAAATCAATGGTTTTATCCTCTAACCGCTACAATCATAATTTGCCAGTTGTTTAGTTGGAGGGAGTTTTTAAATTAACAACAACAAGAAGAAGAAAGATCATAATCATTATACCACCACCAAGACTGATTAATTAATTAGTCCTCGCTGCGATATTTAGATGTACCAACTTCCAGAGTGTCCAGTATGAAGCTAAATGACTTCGCTGTTGTTCTGGCTTGGCATTTATGGTAATTTGTCAAGCCTATATGCAGTAATGGATTGACTCGTATAACGAAGGCTATAATTGCAGCTGTTAGGTAGGGCCTTCTTTATCTCAGCCTGTCTCAGGCCCCATTCCTGCATGATTTCTTGCTGTGCCGAAGCCATGTGTGTCTTGTTTTGTTTTAATACATTACTGACCCAGGGTCTCAGGTTACTGGGGTTCCTGTCATACATTTAGTTCCACTCTCATAAAGCATTGCACACACACACACAAAAATGCTGGAACAAGGTAACAATCATTGCTCGATATACTAAGTATAAATGTCAGAGTGTAAAACTTGACTGCAGGAGAACAGTGTAGGGGGAGATAATAATTGAAAATAGGACACTCTGAGCTATAACGGTTAGAAGAGCTCCTACGGCATTGTGTGCTGTGCTTGCTACGTCTTGTTTAGCATTAAAAGCTTGATATCAACCATCTCTTTACTTCGTATCTTACGCTATATCAGCACGTTTTGTTCCAGTGGCTGAAAATGCCCTTGCAGACCTTACCAGGCCCCGTTCTTTGCCATAATGGCAAATCCGAGGAGACGGTGCATCCTCACCAGCACGACACTGGAGTCTGTGTTGGGCAGAAAATTTACCAGAACAAAGCATTTTTTCAGTTGTTTAGGATTTTTCAACTGTCCTCTTCTCCCGTGATGCTGTCTTCACCCAGGCACACCACTGACTTTTGAAAGTGTCTAAGTGTGACAACAGATGTTTGGTAAACTTATCTTTTAATCTTTGACAACTTACATAATTGAAGAAGTTAACAGGTTGTTCACTTAATAGGGATCATTTATACGGGTTTTTTTTTTAATAACTTGCTGGAAGGGGGAAAAAAAACCCCACTCTTGGCTAATCCGAAGCATATTTTGCATTTATTATGGGAAAAAATTTTCAGGTAGGAGGTGAGGAGACAATTTGGGAATTTTCGTTAGCTGAAAAACTGCATATTAAACATGAATTGTGATTTTCCATCTGGCCCTACTGGTTAGGAAGCTGCAGTTGGGCATGATCTTCACTGTCAATCAACAGTCCCCAACTGCGAGATGCAAACCTCATGACGAAGCCCACCCCAACTCATTAAACCAAAGCAAACTGTATGAAGTGCGCCGCTGTGTGATTTTAATATTTGGTGCATGTGACAGGATCATTTTAGTGATTTGCAGGATTTATCTCCTCTTAAAAGTACTGCCTAAGGCTACTCTAATTGGTAGGAAAGCAAATTCCCCCTTCTCCTCCTGTCACTCTTTGTTTTATTTACTGAGAACTGCCGAAACCTATTTACACAATAATGAGGATAAATCACCGTGATGCTTTCAACACAAAGAGAAATGTTGCGTGAGTTGAAAGCTGTACAATTAAAACTAAATTCAAAATATTTCTGAAGTAGTGTCTACAGTTAGCGATAGTGAAATAAAATTAAGACAAATGATAGGCGCGTACGTCGCAACTGGCGCAGCTAGGCAGCCAAAATCAAAATTCTTGAGGCATCTTTTATGACGGACAATTTCATTCAAGATTGCAATTTAGCAAATGTATGTAAGTTGCTGACAATAGCCCAGATGTTCCCCTAGATATGTGTGCAGCTCTTCTGTTTTTCATGTGGACGTGGGGCTCAGCTACTTCCACCACAGTCACCTTCCCCACAAGGTGCTCACCAGTGAGCTATCCACCTGTGGGTGAAGATACTCCAAGGGGGGAGAGCACTCCTTTGTGAGGTGTGAGGTTGCACCTCTTGCATCCCGGAGAAGTTATTTGAAAGGGAGGCATCAGCTTCAAGCTGAGAACAGCCCAGGTCAAGGTGAATGCTGAGAATGCGACACCTGAAGCTGGTGGCCGCCGTGCTCCTGCAGATCTCAGCGGGTCTAGGGCCCAATGCTGACTAAGGGTTTCCAGATAAAGATTTCCCTTGACTGGCTTCTATGGGGGACAACAAACTGCTGGGGTTGTTACAATAGAGTGGATTACAGGCCCTTGTTCCTGGGGCCTGGTTCTGTGCTTCTTGCCTGAAGACGCCCACTGAAACAACCTGGTCTATGAACACCATCTCCAAATGGGCTGCTCAGCACCTGGTGCATTTTACAAAGAAACAGAACAATCTCAGAGTGCTTACTCACCAACCTCATGTATCGCTATCATGAGACAGTTTATACGTGTTTTGATAAATAGTAATTAAAAATCAAATTAAGATTTGCACCGTTGAGAGATCTTTGCTCTTGCCTCATGCACCACGAAGAGAAAAATCTTTTGAGAACAGACTTTCTTTTTTGGTTGGACAGGTTACCGATGCTCAGTGTTTATGGTAGAGGTGGCAAAAGCAATAGGATAGTGCTGAATGGTCCTGCCAAAATGTCACCATGTGCCGGCGGTGCCGGGAAATTGCTGGTGCTGGGCACCGCTCCGCTTGTACACGTGGCTATTGCTGAGGCAACTGATACCTTCTTTGCCGTGAAGTGCCATGTAAGATACCAATAAGTGTAATAATGAATAATTAAAGATGTATCTCTTATTAGAACACAGGTTTCACGTTATCTGTAAACGCCCCTTTGTTTTCACCGAAATGAACGGGAAATAAATGTGTTGCGCAGAAGCTTCGCAAGGTATTTTTTTCACAGGTGTTGCAATAAAATACTTAAATAACCCTACCAAATTGCAACATCAAAGTAAAAACTTATCAAATATTAAGGTCTAAAGTGATCTTTTGCAAGAGCACGTGCAAATCCATCGATACCAGATATGCTGTCAGGAGTTCATTATTTCTGTGTAAAATTTGGATAATAGGCTCTTTGGTTTAGATCCCACAATAAGAGACGGAAAATGAGATCAGAGGGAAAAATCCTACTGATGCTGACAGTAAAGGACCAGACTTCACCGTAGCAGAGTTCTCAGAGCTTGGCTAAGCTATGCTGAGTGTGGAAAAACGCAGGTTTGGGGTGTAAGCTGCAGTCAGAGTCATGCTGATCCATCAGGCCCAAGGGCAACCACCAGCCCCATGGACAATCATCAGCCCCGTGGGCAAAGAGAACCCCTATGGGCAACGATCAGCCCTGGGATCTGCTCCCGCGGGGAGCTGGATGGCTGGATCCGTGTCCACGTGCACATCTGGATTGCTTCCCAACAGATCCTAAAATGCCTTGACAAACTGGCCTCTGAAGGGTGATGGAGGGGGTCACAGCGTGCTGACCACTGGGGCGACCCGTGAGGTTGTACTGGTTGTGCCAACAGATCAATTTCACTGCTGGTCAGTTTGGCCCTGCCCGTCTCATCTCTTGGCCGAGGTCGATGACTCACTTTTAAATCATATTTTTGCTCTCTTCTTCCCTCCTGCCCCCAAACTGCGGTCAGGGTTTTGTACACTTATTTCTTTGTGTCCTTCTGCAGCTGGTGCAGTCGATTCCAGACATCACTATTAAAATTTAGTTTTCTGGTTACTTAATTGGGAAGTGGTGGTCCATTCATTTCCATTTGTTGTCTTATTTCCACACATGTCATTTACTCACAGAAAAACTGAGGCTGAAGTAAGTGCAGGGGGAAAATGACAGAGATCAAGTTCAGTTTTTAAATGGATCTCTTTAAATAACACTCTTTTTTCTTTCTGTCTTTTTTTTTTTTAACGTAAATATTCCAGAACTGATCCTAAATTAGGTGTACTAAGGTGTAATAGTTATACATGCTTTTTTAGAAGAATTTTGCCTGCAGAGAACGTACAGTACTAGCCCCTAGATTTCTGAGAATATGCTTAAAAA
>JANHFX010024792.1:23684-30850 GCA_027560015.1 Chloroceryle amazona
GTGTTAGGGATGAAAATAAGCTTCCTCCCCTCTGGAAAAAGTGAGGTACCACTTCACTATCTTAACTGCAGTATGGCCTGTCCTGTGAACGTGGTGCTGGATGTTATTCCATTTCCCTTTTCTTTCCTCCACTGATGGCTGCATCCCTTCCTTCTTAGCCTAACGGAACTGCGAGGCACGGAAAGAGAGCTTGGGTGGGGTATGGCACAGTCCTGTGAAAGGGATTGGTTATGGGAAGAGGAAAGGAAGCCAAATCCAGCCACTTCCTCAGAACAGGACTACATAGGCTCATTCCCATCAGCTCACACTCTGGCACTGTTCAACTGCAGGATGGCCAGAGGAGGATGGACACCGCTGGCAGGACGTGCAGCAGGGAGGGGCATCAGTTAGGACAGATCTGTCAGCAGAAGGCATCCACATGACACCAGCCCGACAGTCCTTAACCTTACAGGGCTGCAAACCAAGGACATCTCATCATCCAGCTGGAGAAGGGACAGTGCCACCCTCAGCCAAGCTCTGTCCACATACCATCCTCCTCCTCCTCGCAGGGATCCAGGTAGGGGGCTGCCGGCAGCACCATCAGTTCTCTCCCTCTCTCCTCTGAGCAACCAGTGCTGCTTTCTGATGGAGCTCCATGTCCCCACACCTTCCACTATCTCATGCCCTTGGATGCCAGGGAAACAAGTCCATTTCCCAACCCTAAAACCAGTCATAGGATGCTTTCTATAAGAAAAGCCACATGCCAGCTGAGCCAGGCCTGAATCATGACTATCCACTGCTGGGCTATAAAGCCTAAAGCTCATGTGAATCCTGCCAGGGTGAGGCTACTGAGATACCACAAGCAAACAAATGAGCTTTACAGCTTCAGTAATGATGAGCTGAGTTCTGACATTTTACACTCCGTTTGCTTTGGTGGGACTGTGAGGTGGATAATAGAGGGCAGAATGTGGCTTTGAAACTACAATAGGTGCTGTGACCGTCAGCTATTTTATCCCATCTGCACACTTCCCTCTGTAGTACATGAAATAGGGCACAGAAATCTCCTCATCTTAGAAGCCAAGGCTGAAGTCAGGTCCCTACATCTCATTTACCTGCTGTGCAACGTGGAAGATGGAAAAAGAACAGAAAAGGAAAAGAAAGGAGCATCTCTGAGTCCGGGTTATTGAATACAATCCTGCAGTATTAGATCTTTTCATACCTGCGACCGATATTGGCGTTCTTCAGCTCCTTGCTGCTGGCTTTGTGCCCCAGGGGTTGCTGTAGAGATGTGCTGAGCTCTCGGGCAAAACGCAGATCAAGCGGCAGAAGATTTTTGTACAGAGCCAGCACTAAAGAATACTCAGGGTGTGGGGGGGTGGAAGTGAAAGAGAAAGAAACAAGAAATACAACTATTAGCAGATCCTACTTATCTTAAATTGGACACTCAGTATTAATCAATAATTCTGCTTTATCTTCTCACACTTTCTCAGTTTACAGAACAAAGTTGCACCGTGGTGCAAACAAACACACACCCAAGAGAATACTTGTAACTAATTAGGGAATTATAGACACTGCAGTACGGAGTGTTAATTAAAACAAATGAAATTAAATTGAAAAAAAAAAAAAAGCTCTTAGGCTCTTAGTCTTAATTGCACAAAATAAGAATGTGTCAGGACACAATACTGCAAAAAAACAAGCACTGCCTCCACTTCCTGGCAAAAAAAAAAGCGTTGGGGAAAATGAGAGAGTGCTCTTATAATGCAGGGTTTCATTAGAACACATGCCGAGTTGGGCCGACTTCAGGCTATATTAGGAAAAAGTAGCATTTGAACTTGACTTCACAACCTTGAGAATGTCCTTTCTCGTATAATTTTGGGAGCTGATCATGTGAACGCTGCGTGCACATGTTTGTACACAAACAGCACGTTAAGACATTTAAGACATGAGAAATATTTTATCATCCTATTAGTATTTAGCAACTGTACTCGGGACTGATTCTTTCAAGTTCTGTATTTGTATTAAAAGACAACACGTTGTTGCCAGACTGACACATTCAACTCGCTCATCTATTCATTCTTGTTTCAATTTAGAATAACAAGAACCGTTAGGAAAGGGCAGGATAAGCAACATGCTTCACGATTCAGAACTCTCCCGCAGCTCTGTTAAAAAAAGATCAATTTTTAGTTGCACTGTATGCACAAAGACAATGTTGGGAAGAGGAATTGGCAGCAAATAGGCACGTTTGTAATTTCTCATTTAAGCAGTTTTTAGCTAAGCTTGGAAACTTCAGCTCTCAAAGGAACAAATATTGGGGGGGGGTTAAGCTGTTAAACAAAACATTGCATTTTAACCTTTCTAAAAAACACAACTACACACAGATTCATAGAATCATAGATTTCCATCCTTCTTCCTCGGGGCTGGATTCTGATACCTTTGCTGAGTAGCACCAAAAGCCATCTAACTAAAGCTCTCGTCAACAAGTTGCTTTTTCTTGTACGACTGTACAAGAAGATTATTCCTGAATCTAACCATCTCTTCTTCAAGTGATTTTTTTTGGCTGTAGGGTCTAGCCTTACCATCGATGCTTCAAGAAATCCCCTGGATTTAAACATTTAGCTGTTTAATTAAAGCCTAGCGTTTTTCAACAGCGCCGAAGTCGGTCGTCAGGGGGTGGGGGGGGCTGGAGGTACTTGGCGTCCCTGCAGAGTGACTCTAGAAGCTATCGTCTGTATTGAGGTGCAGATCGGGGCTCCTCTGCTGTTGGCAACACAGGAATACAGAATCTCAACGGTGGTATCACCTCAACAGCAATGGGAAAAGAGAATCGGCCCAAACGTGGGGTTTTCAGCACACTCCGTGGTGTGTGGTGGCTGCACATATTCCATATATAGAAGGAAAGCGTGCCCAATATTTTAGGTGTCGCAAAAGTAGATTTATCTTCAGCCTTTACTCTCCACCAAACACTTTGCTGAAAAGTCTGTTGTGTTCTCTG
The DNA here is from genome assembly GCA_027560015.1 of Chloroceryle amazona. Lineage (NCBI taxonomy): Eukaryota > Metazoa > Chordata > Aves > Coraciiformes > Cerylidae > Chloroceryle > Chloroceryle amazona. The sequence goes on from JANHFX010024792.1 coordinate 26,656, forward strand.
TAAAAAGTAATTTCCCTGTGGAAAGCTTCTAACTGAGCTGAGTTTCGAGCAGTTTCAGGGTTGTTTCCCCATCTCTGAAAATCTGACCATAGGGGTCTCTTGAAAGAAAATTGCTAAGAATTTCCAACTGGACTATGTAATCACAGCGCCTGGTATCAAGAGGAGGGGGAGTGACATGAAATCACTGACTTGTGACATACATTCCTCAGCAACAGCAGCTGCTGCCTAATGACAGCTAATAAAGGGAATCTTCCCTTGACAGAGCTGCATGCCTGCAGTGGGACTGGAATGTGCCCCAGATAAATCCCCTGATAACCCAGGAAGCAGAGATCACACCCAAAGAGTATAAAAGACAAGCTTCGGAAGAGAGAGGATAGCACAAGGAAGAGGGAGACCTGAAGAGACATCTCAGAAGAAACAGCTTGAACTCTCCTATTCCCAACGAACCCAGCGCCATGGACACTAAAGGCTCATTTTCCTACAGCTTCCTCTTGCTGCTGCTCATCCAGCTCCAGTCCAGCAGAGCCAACCCTATCTACAGCCTCAGCCCTGCCAAAGAACTGGCCAGCATGGAGGTGAGGACTCTCTCCTTTTGCAGAAGTTAAACTTTTGGGGTGCTGAGTAGTGCGAGAGGTGGGTTTGCCTTTCTTTTGCATGATGGGATAGCTGTGTCCGTGAGCACATGCTGGGGGGCAAAGTCAGTTCCTCACAGGGGTTCAGAGAAGCTCTATAGAGCAATATCCTCCAGTGCTGGATTCACTGGAGCTCCTGGGTAGCAATGGGAAACAAAATTCCGATGTGGGATGTCTGCTTTGGGGTTTTGGTTCTTTTTCTCTTAAAGATCCATCTTCCTGGGAGCAAAGTCCCAGAGAGGGAAAAAGTCATCCCACTCCAGTACCTCTATAAGAACAAACAGGAAACTTTCCTGTTTCTCCACAAAAAGGCAGGAGCAGGGCAGCAGGACAGCCGTACAGCTCTAGCTTTGGGGATTTTAGAGAGCTGGCTGCGTGTGGATGGGGATGAGGAGGTAAATTGGAGCAGCCAAAGTCAGAGCTTTAGAAAAGTTGTTAGAAGAACAGTATGATCATTTAGTGTGACTCATCCAGAAAAGCTTCCAGAGCTCTGAAATTCCCTGGTGTGTATTTTAATGGATGAGAGAGAACAGCCACTGTTGCAGCACGATACGAGCTCAAGACTCCATCTTACAAGATGAAGTCTGAAAGCTCAAACTTTTCTTTGGACTGGTACCAGTGACCAGTTTCTCCCAGAGAAGAATAAACTGCTGACGATGATTAGGACAGTGTCAGCCAAAGCCAAACGTGCCCCGTTGCCTCTAGGCTCTGCTCAGCAGCTAGCTGGGAAGTCCTGCTTCCAAAGGAAGCAAGCAGGACGTGAGGGTTACACCTCTCCACTCTGCTTCTAGTGACAGACAATTCGATTCCTCTAACTGGTTGAGCTGCCCTTGAGGAGATGATCTGACCCCTGTTACACAAAGCTTTAAAAGTGACAGAGAATAGCCACAGAGCAGACATAAATCCAGGTATTTCTGGGGAGATGTGTGATACTTTAAGGATCTTGAAAGGACAACGAGCTTCTTCAAGTGATGCTCACTGAAATAGCCAAGGGTGACAAGCAAGCAGATGGTCTTAGCCAAGAAAAAAAAAAAAAAAAAAAGAAGAGAAAGCCAACTACTTCTGAGAACATGGGAGTGGACCGTGGATTCAGAGGTGCTCAGAGACAGGGCACTGCTGGTGGGTTGAACAGTAGCTCCCTGTGCAACTCAGACCTTGCTGCTTTTCCCTGCCAAGAGCTCTTCTAACCTTGCCAGTAAGATACACTTTGGTGGCAAGCAGCTGCATTCAGCTCTCAGCAGGAGCTACTCCTAGGTGGAATTAATGTGAGCAGGGATTTACTGCAGAGTACAGAGCTCAAGTACCACCAGCACCCCCAGGATTCAACCAGGCAGTTCTGTAGGGCTGGCTATGCGACCACAGATGAATGCAAACCTGGCAAGTGACCACAAAACTAAAAGCTTCACAAAATTAACCTTTCTGTTTTAGGCTCTGCTAGAGAGACTGGAGGATAAGTTTGCAATGATTGAAGCCCTGGAGTCCAATCCTGACCTGCAAGAATCCAAAACCCAGGAGGAGATCTCACCAGAACTCATAGATGACAGCGATGACCAGAAGGCTGAACCCAGGCTAGCACCCAGCACCCCTCTGTCCTACAGGAACCCCTTCCTCAAGAGACTGAGGGGGCTGCAGATGCCCAGGATGATGAGGGATTCCGGCTGCTTCGGGAGGAGAATCGACAGAATCGGCTCCCTGAGTGGAATGGGTTGCAACGGTGAGTCCTGCATAAGCCTTTCCGTGGAACAGGGCAGGCAGTGTCTGTGTCACGCGACACGGGAGGAGCAGGGTCTCATTGAAGCCTTTAGGAAGGCTCAGTTTGAGAAAAGCATTCACTTTAGCCTAATATTTAAGCTGCTGTGCGTTGCTCAAAATAGACACAGGTCTGTTGATTCGGTAGGAGAAAGAGCTGCTGCTGCTGGCCGTGGCACGTGCTGAGAGAGAGATTCTAGTAATACTGATGTTATGGTTGGCTTGCAGGTTCCAGGAAGAATTAGGACGACCTCCCTAGACCTTACTCTGAAGAATGCTTTACAGTACACCCCATTCCTCCCAGGATGAAAGCCGGACGCTTTCTAAGCTCTTCAGTTATTCCTATTTTTATTTATTTATTTATTTATTTATTGGATTTTCTTGCCTTTTTTTTTTTTTTTTTTTTTCTAAAGAACATTTCTTACTCTAGCACCGAGAGACCATCTTTAAATAAAACTAACACATTAGACATCTCTGCTGGAACTCTCTCCTATCTGTTGCATTAAAATTTCTTGTATTTTCCTAAATTCAAAAGCCTATGTTTTATTGGTACTCTGGTACCACCAAGGCTGGATCAATCATACACAAGATCGGGAAAGCACGAAACTGGTAGAAACAAAAGTGAGTTTTTTCCACTACAGTTTTCCCCTCTGCACTAAGAAATCGAAACAGATTAGCAGGGAAAAAATATAAATAAAAATAAAAAGCTTGCTCTACATTGAAAGACCAACACGAGTCCTCCTCTAGACAGGGTTTCGGTAACAAGAGAGTCCTTCTGCTGGGATAGATTATTCAAGTCAAGGGAACTGCTGCAAATCCCTCGTGTAAGCAAAATGTACATGAAAAGAAATGAGAAACCCCATAACACTCCCCCAGTTTCAGGCTGACCAGAGGGAGGAAAGGGAATTCACTGTATAAGCTTTCTAGCACCGACCGAATAAAGGTTACGAGAGTCAACAGAAAGATGCATCATGAACTGTGTCTTGTCTCACTCTGCATGTGGCTGAGGTGCTGAGCCCCAGTGTTACCTGACTTGAGTCCTACCACAGTATTCCTCCTGTGAGGGCAGGAGGGGTCACTCCAGTGACAAAGCAGCTCGTACAGAACATTTATCTCTTTCTGGGAACGGCCGCCTCACAAAGTTGTTCTGCACGCGGCTAACGGGAACACTGCAAGGCTGATAAAGGTTTCATTGAAGCCTTTGCAGCTGGATTTCACACCTGTGAGCTGAATTTGGCCCAAATCACATTCTCTGCCCTCCCCCAAAGATTGCCAAGACCACATCCAGTTAGCACCCCAAGGACCAAATAGGTTGGCCTCAGCTACAGCAGTGGCATTGAGCCCAGGCTCAGTGCAACTGTCCTGTGACTGCGCACACCACTGGAAGCCAGTTTATTTTGAGCATCTTATATTGGGTTTCGTTCCCAGCATCCATTACTCAAGCACCCCGGGAAGCTCAACACAGCAGCACTGGGACAGACTCAACTGCAAAAGTCTAATTCTGACTTTGCTTATGCACATGCACATAGGGAGAGGAACATGTCAGAGCCTCTCCTTCCAGCAGCACCAGCCAGAGACAAAACGCTCCGTGTAACAGAGCCCACATCAGCTTCCCTGGCAGAAGAACTGATGCCCAAGTCCGGATTCCCAGCAGCTACCATGAGACATCTCTGCAGTGACTTTGCATTCTCCTTCCCCTCTACTCTGCCCTGCTGAGACCATATCTGGAGTATTGGGTCCCCAGTTCAGGAGAGACAGGGAACTACTGGAGAGAGTCCAGCAGAGGCTGGGAAGCTGCTGAGGGGCTGGAGCAT
>JANHFX010024793.1:0-27991 GCA_027560015.1 Chloroceryle amazona
AATATATATACACAAAGAGTTAATTGAATCATGTTTGTATGAAAACATTAATTATATATATATATTAACCACTACCTATATATTCATTGTTTTCAATAGAAGAAACACCTAATATTAGTAATGTACTACCAAAATATTCTTCCATTTCCTGCATGTTGATTTTTTGTCTTTTGGGACAGAAAATAGGACTGATGGCCAAGTTTTGAAATAAAATAGATTAGCTATAAATAAATGCATTCAAATTTAGAAATTTTAATTTAATAAACTGTATAAATCCATGGTAATAAACTATAAATCCATGGTAAATAACTATGGTTCTACAGTGCCCCCGGTATTCTTTTAAGTGAAGAAAGGAAGCACGTAAGAGAGCAGCCACACATCTTTAGATGGCAAAAAAAAAAAAAAATCATACTGACAGACAGAATGAAAGAGAAACAGAGCAACAGTGTCCAAAAATGGCAGCTTGGTTGAACATTTGGAGCCTGCATGAATGCTTACAGGTCTGAGACTAGTAAAGAGGGGTGATGGTGGGTGGATGTGGGAATGTGAGTTGGTGACTCTGTGGTATGTTTGAATAAATATGACTGGGTCTGAACACTCCCAAGGCTGATGGACACAGGATGGTGTCTCCATGACTGATATTGGCACAGGAAAGAGAAAAAGTACCAAGGGAGATGTGAATCATTTGTATCCTCCAGACAGATGGTTATAGATCTCAGAAAGCAGCATCAACAGTGATTCTCTTTTCTTCAAAAAGCCATTTACTTGCAAAATCTCACAAAAGGAAGGTACGTATTATGTATCCAGTATCTCCATTCACCAAGTAGTTGCTTACAGACTCTAACCAAGGGAAATAAACATAGTCATAGTCACTCACCAGCATGAAGTTAACAAAGTTTCATCTCCTGACTGTGACTCTCACACATCCAGACAAAGAAGAGCATTTTCCATTTTCCCTGCTACAAGGGAGAGGATTGCAAGAGGACAATCTGTTTTTATCTTTTAATCTCCTGCTCCAAAAATATCTCCAAATGTAATGGTGGTGGTAAGAATCAAGAATCAGATGCATTAAGACATCTCAGAGATACAGAGAGCAGTCAGCAAGTTATTCATGGCATAAGAGAAGACAACTATGGGTATCTTAGAAGTACTTGTAAGCACTGCTACTCCTTGAGAAGCATCCCCTAAGAAGCAACAATATATTGATTCTTGCTGCCAGCTTCAGTACAAGGATATGTTTCTCCCATCCTGAGCTATGAAAAGGTGGACAGTTGGGCTGGGCTTTGCTTCAGAGTGACAAAGACAAGTAGTCCTTCCCAAAAGCAGATGGACTGATGCACTTATTCACTGTACTAATGCCACAATGCTGTGCTCAGGGCAGCTTCCTCTGCTGACAGCCGGAGAGACGGTAGAAGATGAAATGTTTGTCTAGCCAAGAGTTAACCACAAATATTCCAGCTGTTTCAGCACAGCTGATGCTCATGTTCCAGAGAAATTAAAAGCAGGTTTTTGTGTCTCTGCTCTAGATAGTAGTTTTCTTTTTAAATACAACAGCCATGACCTCATTTTTCTTTTGTTTTTTCTATTTTTTAAAAAAACTTGTACCAACTCACATGTAACATGCAATATTCAATTCATTTAGGACAGCATGGGATTAGTTTTGGGAAGCTGTTCTACCCAGGTATTTTCTGTACTGCAAGGTTAACATAATTTTGAAAAATAAAATTAATTAAATTAGAACTTTAAAAAAAAAAATAAATTTACACTTCCCTACTTGTTGGAGAACAAAAAGTAAACACAACCAAACACTTAATAAACCAAATACAGATGACTGGGTATCCTTGCCCTGACCAGCTAAATGCTTGCTTACCTTAAAGAACATCATAAGAAGAGAAAATACACAGACATTTTTTTTCTATCTGCTTGTAGATTGCTGGAGTTAAATAATGGAAATATTTAATTTTTCATTTCATTTTCATGATCTAATATTCAGCTACTTATTGAACCTCCTCTGGACTAAATGTGAGTGCCAACAGAGAAACGCACTGAATTTTTAATTGTATTTGATATAAAATACATTGTGTAGAGTATAAAAAGCTGCTGTATTCCCCAGAATATTCTACCTGTTTATATGCAACACATGTACTCCATATTTGTTTTCAATTCTGTACTTTGTTGGATCACTTGCAGGGGTGATCAATTCCTCATTTTTGTACCTGACAATCAAGAAAAAAAAAAACAAAACCAAAAACAAACAACTCATTAATATCAGATACTATTCACTATTAATTTAGTAGATTTTTATATACAGGTATCATTTACTGTCATCTGATCTCTTTTTATAAATCTTCTATACTTCCACAGAGTATTTTCCAGTATGCATGTGCACATTGGGCCATGAAGGTAAAGGTGGACCATCACTGCAGTAAGAAATTGGAAGGAAAAGATGTGCACCCAAACTGGAAGAGCAGGCATTGAAGCAAGAGATGATGGCATGTGACTTGAACTTTCCAGTCCAGTAGCCCTGACAGTAGATGGGAAGCAAACTTTTTCTTGGATCACAGTAAAACACTTCAGCACAAACAGAGGAAGCAGCAACAAGATTGTGGCTCAGGTTAGGTCTTCACAGTCCAGCATGGGCCTCTCACATATGCAGGACAGGACTCATCTGGAGAGGAGGGCAGTTTCAGGGATGTTACATTCATGTCCACCTCAACAGAGGCTGACACAAACTGAACATGGATACAGCTAATGACAGCAATAGTGCTGTGCAAGTTTACCCAGGTTTACCAAGTAGCCTGTGAGCTCTGTGTGTTTTGCCATTTGCTGCTTCATCAGAGAACTCAGTGGCCAGAAAGACTGGAATGCCTTCCACAGTATGCCTTCTGAAATTGTCAAGTTTGCTTCTCACACTGCACAGGGCCGTTCATCAAGCTGTCCTCCCACTCCTTCCACTGCAGTATCAACTGTTACAATCCAGCACATCCATGGGGATTATAAAGCAGGTTTAACATAGCCATTATGTATGTGACACTTAACAGTTATGCCATAACTTCCAAATGAAAAAAGCTTAACAACATTTTTAGAGGGCTAGGAAAGGCCAGTCTCTTACCATTGTACAACAGGGGTGGGAAATCCTTGTACAGTGAAGCAAAGGCTCACAGACATCTTTTCCCAGACAGTGTGAGACCTCAGGCGAACTAGAATTTCAGGAGCTCGACTTATACTTTCCTCAAAAGCATGTCTTTCCAGAGCCATATTTTCTTCCACCTGTTAAACACAGGAAAGGAAAAGAAGCATCTAGCACCAGACTCAAATGGGCTAGAGAATCTAATCTTAAATCCACAAAATTACAAGATGCTAATTCGTTACTAGTATTTGAAACACAGGCCTAAATGTCAGTATATCTTATAATTCTGCTTGGATAGTAACAAAACAATTCAGCATCAGACCATCCTTTGTATAGTAAGTTTATCCAGATGTTCTCTAGCACGGTGCCTGGCTGTGTGAATCTCTTTTTCCAAAGCAGACAGCTCACTGGCAAACCGTATCCTTTTCTCTTCACTTGCATGAGTCTTTTGCTCATGAGTCCTGTAGGACAAGAAAAATACCAGGTAAGAATAACTAATATGAAGCTTTAAGATTGTCACTCACACACATAAGGCAACTCAGAGCTCTGAAACCATATCAGCAAGATGTAAAATTTAATTTAGGAATTATTCTTAGAGTCTATCTGCCTATCCTAATCAGTATGCAAAACTGAATGAATTTTACTTCACTTCTTTTCTACCTCTATATGGGGTGCTAGAGCTTCAGGTCTTGAAAGCTGGCATGATCACATTAATGTGATACCTCTCACAGTCTCAGTCCTCTAGTAATCAAGATCAAGAACCTGCCTAGCTTCCTTCTGGCCCCTAATTTTCCTTCCCATGGACACAAGCAGGCAGAGAAGTGAAGGCATGTTCTGTGTCTGTTCACACCCTAATAAGATTTGGGCCTTGCTTACGGTGTACCCTTGGCTCTAGCACCTGAGAAGCTCTGCTGGTTTCATGTGCTTTATCTGCTGACCTTACTTGAAAGACACAGACCAAGGAGTTCACAAGAATTTGATGAACTACATGCAAAAAAAGCTGTCCTTGGACAACGGTGAGGGGGAAGTATTTTAGAAACTACAAAGAAAAGACAAAGTTTTGAGAAATTTGTTGTTCCCTGAAAACCTATCTCCATAGATCTTTTCAGAATTCCTAAAACTAACCCAAAACATAAATGTTTTTAGGAGGACTTAGCTCAAGTGCCTTCATTCACACTGATTCAGTAAGCAGCCTATGCTACTCTTTGCCTTGCACACAGAACAAAAGGAGGGAGCTGAATATCATTATATTCATTATATTTCTAATATAGGTGTTGTTACATGGTTCTTAAAGCATAACCCAACCTGCCATGAAGCAAATGAAAAGATTTGCATGAAGTTCAGTGAACAGTAAATTAAGACATTATTTGTCTGGTATTTTAAAAGCATTTCTTTGTATCATTTCAATGTACTTTAAATACCATCTTTCTTCCGCAATGTATTTCTTCATATTGATACAATTTAAGATAGATTATTTTTAAACAAATTAGAGTATACAAATTAGCTTGATTTTCCTAGAACATTTAGTTTTTAGGATATATATTTCAAAACAAAGTACCAGAAACATATGGTGTATATGATTTTCACAACACATTTTCTACAAATGAGACAGAATTCATTCTTGTAGTATAAATTCTCCATGTCTTCAGTGTAGAGCATAACAGAGCAGAAACAGTCAAATTCACTAATAGGAATACATCATGTCAAGGCTGTAACTGGGACATGACAGTAAGCCCCTTTGATATTCAGGAAAGAACTCAAAATGTTTAAATTGATCCAAATGAAAAATTTAGGAATCTGTTAAAAAAATGAGGTTTAGTATCTGTTAAAAAATGAGGTTTGGATTGCAGTCAGATTCTAATTTATTTGATTTTAAAGCTATTTTCAAGAGTCAGAGTGGGGATTAGGAGAAAACTCTGGGTTGAAATATGATATTGAAAGTGATACAGTCATTTAGTATTCCAGCCAAAATAGATTAATGAAGAACAGTGACAGAGAAGCCTCCAGTCTTGTCGACTCTGAAAAGAGCTCTTGGCAAAAGAGTGATACTAAATGGGACCAGAGCCACTACACATGTCAGATGGTACCAACAGAGCTTTACCTTTTCCTGGATTCTTGCATTGCTTCATGAGCCAAGGTGTGTGCCCTCCTGGCACAGAGTCTACATGTTGTCTTTCCCAAGCCAGGTGATTCATAGTAAGCAGCCTGTCTGGAAGCAGCCCTTCAAATATAAAATACATTGTTATAACCCAGCAATTCTGGTGAAACATGAACTCACAAAAGTCAAAGAAATTACTTTAAATGAGCTGAATACCATGACTGAGCACTGTTCAGTGAGAAACCTACTTTGCATTCCTCATCTACAGCAGTAGGGTACTGATTCACTTGTCCTTCAAGGGCTTAATTCACATCATCTGTCACCAGGGATCATTAGACATTGTATTACATTCAGTTCTGTTAAATTTATACTTCTCTCAGTCTCCAATCATTCAAGTGCTATGATAGCATGTCAGTGAACCATAAGGGTACCAGGCTGTCTGATACACAAGTCACAGAGAATCCCTGTAACATTCTCTATTTCTACATATTCCTGCCTTTCTATACTTGACAAAACCTTCTTCATAAACTCTTTTCTTTCACAACAGAAGCTAAACAAGCTACACAGCTAGCTAGGCTAGTTAGGCATCTTAATTACTGAGGAGGGAGGACAGTAATTCTTAAGCAACCAGGATTCAAAGCTCCAGGCTTTAAGATACAAAGAACGTGCATCTTGTGGCTAAAACTCTGAGATTTCACACAAAAGGAGTTAAAATTTTATTTATTTTTGTAAAAGGAAATTGAATGATAAAAGCTATAATTAGGAATAGCCAGCTTCAGGAGAAGGACTACCCTCATGTCTTATGGAAGAATGGCTAAAAAGCTGTTTCTGTGATTTACAGTAAGTTTCATGCAAATTTTCTTAAGTGAGTTTCAATTGGAGCCTAAAAGGAAGAATTTCCACCTTGGAGGTAGTAAACAGGAGACATCCTGAGCATAAAGGCCTATGTAGGTTGGTTGAAACATAGATATTATGTCCAGCTATGCTGGTGGGAGACTACAGACAAGGAGCATCCTAATGGAAGGAACTGGAAAATTATCATTCTGAATAAACCACAGTTTTGGGGGTCAAGGGGGAAGTTACATATCTTGATTCTAAGAAATGATTACACAAAATAGAAACCTCTCTAGGCTCTGTTATGTGAAATACACGGCACTTACTTTCTTGCTGCATATTCCTCAAGTATGTATCTTGTCTGAATGTTGCGATAGGACTGATCAAAGTGTTTGTGCCTCCTCTGGTAAAATGGCACTGCTACTGAAGACATACTTCAGTTTGTTACAATCAGTAATCCCTGCAGAGGGTGAAATCACATTTAGCCATATATTTGAGACACTTAGGTTTGTTATTTTTTGAAATGTAGACATGCTTGTACATGTACAAACGTATAAAATCCAATCAATTTATGACAAATAGAGCCATCAATGATATACATGGTTACTTCAGGCTGTATCTTATCATCCACAGTGTAAGCTATGAAATCACAGATGATGGAGCTAGAAGAGAATTTGTCAGATCATTTTTCCCCTTCTTTGCAGATGTCATTTAATATCTCCATAGAAATTTTCAGGGATGGAAATTTGACAGCTTTTTTTGGCATTTTTAGGCATTTCAGCTCTCCTCTCTTCAAATCTCTTACTTTGTCCCTTGTTGCAATTTATGCTCACGGTTCCTTGTCCAAATCACCATGAGAACAAAAAAAAATAGTTTTCATCCACTTTTGCAGCAGCCAGTTGAAGATTTTGTTCACATGTCCTTTCAGTTTGTTTAAACAAAGCTGGCTCATCCAATCTTTTTCTCATGGGTTATTTTTTATAGACCTGCAATCATCCTGGTTGCTCTCCTGTGGACTTTCACCAAAGTATGGCATAGTTTAATCACCATTTGTATAGAAAGTTCTCAGAAATGTTTAGGGAGCTCCCAGAAGTAGCGTGTGTATCTGTATGTCTGTGTGTGTCTGTGTGTGTGTGAAGAGCATGTTTCCCAGAGTCAGAATTAAACAAATTCCCAATCATGGTGTTAAAAAGAACCTGGAGGTGCTCACATCCCTTTGTGATCATTAAAAATATCATGACAACTTGCAACAGTGAGGAATGTTACCAGTCATGCCCTGAGTAGGTGCAAGCTTGTGCAACTACAGTCTGATGAATAAATCCTATTTACAGTCTCAGTTGGATTCAGGGGTCTTTACTCCTGGACCACTTGACCTGAACAGTAGTAAGGGATTCCAGAGAGCAAGTGAACTTCTAACACCTTCTCCATGAGATGGCTGCAATTCAGTGTCAACAGAATTAAATTCCCAATATAAAGTTTATAAAACACCTTGAGCCAAATCCTGAAGTTTTCAGTCAAGCAAATTCCTGGAATATTTTTTTTCTAAAATGTAAAGAGACCACCTTGTACTGGTGCTGTTCAAGTTGTTATATTCCCATGCAGGGTGCAGCCTGTCCGCTCAGCTCCAGAAGCTGGGACATGACAGGTGCATGGTCTGGGACACACCTCAGGGCTACCCAGGAGAAGTGAAGCAACACTAGCTAATTCAGCATCCATATTAAGATGATGTCAGAGTCCTGAGGACAGCAATGGACCTGACTGTCCCTATCCAGCCTCCTCCAGAGCCCTTCCCACCCTGTCCATGACCCAGCATCCCATTTCAGCCCTCCATGGCCATCAGCCCTACCGGTGCAATCTCCAGCTCCTCAAAGCTCAGTTCTGCCCAGCCAAGGGTCCCACCAGGAAGAACCTGCCCACGATGTAAATTCTCGGACCCACAGCAGAAGTCTCTGCATTGGTAACAATAATTAGGCAGTTTCATGACATATATAAAAAGAAAGCTCAAAGAGGTTTGAATAGAAATCTGATTAATTCCTTTAGCTACAACATGATCTCCACTGGCACTGGTACTGACCAATTCTAGGCCATGTTCTGTTTCCTATAAAATACCTCCAGATATATGCTTTGGGGACAAAAATGAGCAAAACCCACATTAGAATTTGATTAATAATTGTTTCAGGAAGAAAGTAGTTTCTGGTAAAATGAGATCCAGTTCAAAATTCAAGAAATCCAGTTGTCAACTATCCATTGTCAACTACACAATTCCATGTAATTTTTTTGTTTCATTCATCTTTTTACTGTGTGAAAAGGATTACTTTAAAAAATTTAAAAAAAAAAATTAAAAAAATACTTAACAGATTACTTTAAAAAATATTGCTGAAAATAGGTTTCTAAATATTTAGTACTTAATCTGAAAGTGATTATGTTTTCTATGACACAATAGAATTTTTAGTGGTATGTCATGTTTTGAAAAATCATTTTGCGAGATCTCCATTTGAGATTGGGAAGTAACGATAAATTTGTCAGAAAATTACAGGTATTATTAAGACTTTTGCATGAAGTCTTAAAGTGTGACTTGTTGACAATTTTTCTAATGATATTATAGCCAGATGGTATATGCAGAAAAAATAATTTTCCACATCTCATTGTAAAAAAATTTGTAATTGAAAAATGAAAGCTAGATTTCATACACCACAACATATTTTTAGAAAGAAGTAAGGTGACTGCAATTCTTAGTTTAGCAAGTCACTGCATTTTATGCTTTTGCCAATTTTGCATGAACTGTATAAAAGTAAACTCAAATTAATTAAAAAAAAAAAAGGTGAAAGAATAAAAAAATAGAAAAAAATCACATCCCCTCCCCCTCCAAAAAAAAATGTTTTATAGGTTTGGAAAGTGAACCTTTAAACATGGTAAAATACCTGTAAACATCATATTTTCAGCATATTTAATTTATCAACAAAAGGAAATTACAATTATTGATTAAGTAGTGTAATAAACTCCAATTGTGTCTTATTGTTAGTTTGAGGTATTCAAAAGTAGAGTCTGATGACCCCAAGTTGTGACGTTCTCACAATATCTAGTTTTATTTTTCCAAGAAAAATGTTTCTGCAAGAGAATACAGTAGTTCTACTTGATATCAGATACATCTTATTTTTAAAAGTCACAGGATCTGAAGAAATGAGTTTTTACAATTTATTACCTGGTAGCTGCATCTTCTGCATAACCTATTGCCTGTTCAACACTTTTTTAAGAGATATGAGAACAAGTCACGCACCCAGAAATGAGAGTTTTAGGCAAAATACCAGACAAAAATAAAACAGGTTTACAACAATACTATGAGACATTAAAGAAACATGTTACCACATTTCTAGAGAAATAAGAAAGTTAATGTGATCCAAGATAGCCCAGCATGGTGCAGCTCCATGCAGAGATGCTAGCTAAGTTAGCTGCCCTCATGCAACCCTGAGCTGACATGGACCTATTAACTCATCACATGACACTTTGTCTTAGCTACAAGGACACAGTTACAAAGATCCGTGAGCAGCCTTGGCTTGCCTGTTTTGATGTCTGTATATCACAATATACCATACTTGCAGACATCAAATACTGGCTTTCTTCCTTCTGTCTAACACTGTGACTATTGTGTATATGACATTTGACTTCCCCCTTAGTCCATACCTTAACCGGACAGTTAACAGTATAATGTTCCCTCTCTATTTTTAATTAGCCTTTCCACCTAAATGAAGGTGCAAAGGGCAAACCCACAGATTAAGCTAACTCAGCTGTTAAGTGCTACTCATGTTTACATGTGGACCAGTTAAATAATACTGTGAATTTAACAACAAGTAATTTGTGTGTTGCTATGTATGTAACTCCCACTGAGATCTGACATATAAGGGTTGCAGAGTAATGTCCATGTGCCTGGATGGATACAGTCTAGGTTATTTTCATTATCTGATATAGGAGAAAACATCTTTATCATTTACAGCTCAACCTTTTCAACTAAATGTAAAACTTACATTTTAATTAGCATATTTCCTTCTATTAATCAGCACCAGGGTTTCTCAAAATTTGGGTTCAGATATTTTTCACATCTACCCAAATAGCCTCCGAATAGAAACAAGCATAGCCATCCACTCCCAGCCTCCATGTAAGCAATTAACTGAGCAAAAGCTTTAAAGCAGCCTTTGCCTTCTGTTAACACAGAGGGGAGCTGCCTGGCAACAATTCCAAATGTAATAATCATCATCAGCTAATTACAACGAAGATTGCCGACTACGGATTTCATACTTAATAGTGCTGCAAGGACTTTTCCTGAAAAGGAAAATCACAGCCCCACTGTAAAATCAGCTTCAGCAGAGTCTACAGAGCATGTAGGGTATCTTGAGCTCGTAAGAGAAGTTTCTACTCTCTTCCTAGGAACAAGGTATTGACTGTTTTCCCATTTTTCCACTGATGCACATTCATGTGAGGTATTTGAAATACACACTAATAATTAGTCAACCTACCACTCACAGAATTAGATAACATGCAAATGACAACTTAGCCCCCACTGAACAGAGATTTTAATACTGGCAATGGCTGGAGACCTAATTAAACTGGCAAAACAATTGGTAGAACTGACTCAAAATCAAGATACAGGCAATGGTCTGGAAGAGACATTGGAAAAAAAAAACAAAAACCATTTCACAGTAGGAATCTGAAAACTCAACAACAAAAAATGCTTACATAGCCCAAGAGAAAGATAACTAATTTTCTAGATAATAGTAACAAATAAAAAATAAAAAAAAAAAATCTAATTTTTTGTTTACCAAGTTCACCAAGACTGCACAGAACTTGCTAAAATATATGGCCTGAGTGTCACAAACAACCCTTAACTTCATCCATGTAGATCCTATTAGCATTCCTGCATTTCAAAAAAAAAAAAAAAGACTTAAAGTTAAAGGACAAGATGTCCTAAAACATTTAGTATCTCATTGAACCTTTATGTTTTTGGTGGAGCACATCACCATTGTACTCCTACCATTTCATTATTATTATTATTATTATTTCTATTTATTCTGATGTAAATACTGGGGATGTCAGAAGGACCTAAACTGCACTAATTTATGTGCTGTATAAACCACTGAGAAGACAATTAAACCTAAACAAAAACATAACCAAAATGTTCTTAAGCATTAATGATAAAAAAAAAACAAACAGGTGATTTAGACTGTTTAAAACAGTTTATACAAATATAAGATTCCACATGCTTAGTAGCATATATATAACAATATGTAATTAGCCACGAGTAGAGGGCAGAGTTACCATGGCAGGATATGCATAGTTACATGCCACAGTAATGCTGATCTGAATAGAAAGAAATAATCTAGGACCATGTGACAAGGGGCCACATTCTTGAGCAGAGAAGCCAAGGGTCTGATATAGACATTGTTAGCCTGATAAGCGAGTTAATTTAAGATTTAAAGGACAGGCAGTAAATTCTAGTATGATCATTCACATAGCCTCAGAGAGCAGGCACACAACCAAATAAATTGATGGATGGGATTGACAAATGCCATGGGATAAAGAACATGGCTGTGCTCACCATAGATAGACAACTTGCATTCCCAGGTTCATGAGACTTCTGTCATGAGCAATGCACTATACAGTATGTACTTTCCCTGACTCACCTGTCAATGCTTTACCATGCAACATGCATTTTCTTTGTTTATCTCTGTCCTTGTCCATCTGCAGAAGTACCAAAAACAATTTGTGGGTTCTTGCCTGCCCTCACGTAGCCTATCCTCATCATTCTGGATGAAAGATCAGTACATCCTGCTCCTACACACATATCCTCATTCTTGATCTTCCTCTGTATCTCATCTTTCTTAACTATCTTTGTCCATTGGTACTGACCTGAGGGTTTGTCCTGTTTTTCCCATGACATAGTCACTGTTTGTTCTACATTTCTGTAGTTCTGCTTATTCTACAATTTGTTCAGAGTTAAGTTGTTTTAGGAAACCCTGTTTTGCCAACTTAGACTTCCATGGTACATTAAAGCCCACAATAATTATATGATAAAATGCATTTAATTCCGTACCGCCTATACACCACAATGAAAAGTAAAAGGAAAGAAAAATTAAAACAAGCAACCAAACACCTTTTAGTTACTAGCTGCTTCTAATGATCAATTTAAAGAATTACCATATTGCCTCAGAAAACATGTAATCCTTTCCAGATGGTTATATCTATCCTGTAGAAATTGCAATAGATAATAGCATAAGAACATTTTCCCCCAGGAAACTTACTTTGGTGGAAATCTTGTAAAACCAGCATGAATCATTATGCAGTTCATCAACATTGCACTGTAAAGCAGAACAATGTGTAGAAGGTCTGGTAACATCTTCCCCATTTTGGTAACAAACTTTTCAAATGCTAATATGTCTTGTCCAGTCTTCTATCTCTGTGTGCATGTGTGTATTTAAATCTTACACAGAAAATTATGTTCTGCATATGTAGAAGGAAGAACTTTTAAAAAAGCACAACCTACTGTCATTATAAAAAGCTCTCCTCTCTCCCACTAAAGTTTTTTCCTTCTGCATAATAAGAATTCAGTTTTAACTTTTTTGACAATTTTAAAAAAGCGTACAAAATTCTCATTTGATTAAAACCCAAGTAATTCCAGATATTACTCAGCAGCTTTTGAGATTCCTTGTCTTTTATTTTCTGACATCTTTAGTTACATCACAGCTGGTCTGATGTTTTACTGATCATATCTCCTTTGTATTATCCTAGTTTCCAAAATCAGTTTTAAACAGAAAGCTCGTGGACATAAAGATACATGAACTTTTCTCATTAAACCTAAAAATGGAGTTCTATCATCTATTTTTAGTCATCTGAATATCCAGAAAAGCAACATTGTTAAGCAGTTGACAATACTGTCACAGACATGTTTATTCATTATTAATAATTTCATGTGTTTTGAATAAGTAGACTTTTAACATTTCACTACATTAAGTGATTCTGCTTACAAAGACATAGAGGTAACTTAAGAAATTTCAAGCAATTGTTTAGCTATAGCACATTTATGACTAGTTAGAATGCACACCTTGACCTTGTAATAGTCATCCCTGAATGTTTTGTTTCACCCTCAAGCCCTAACAGTGTGGATGCAAATTAACCACATTTTTGCTCTGTGGCAAGTAGAAGGAAGAGCCGTGGGTACCCTTCCCTCCAGCAACATCATTGTTGTGGAGGGGAGCACCAGTTTTTGCATTGTTGTGAGTCTAAAAAAAAAGTAATTTGGGCTTGCCTATGACTCTTATAATGGGAGTCAAAGCCTCCCATGTAACTTCTCTTGCTGTATCCCTGTTATAAGCTAAGCAGTATACAGCCCAGAGAGGGTACTTAGGTAGATACTTTCCTATAATTTCATGATCTTATATGATTGGGAATTAAGTGAGGCTGAATTTATCCACATTGACTTGAAACTTTGCCATTGCAATATTCCAATGGAAAGACTTGAAACATGTTCTGATACAGTTTTAATATTTCTCTTCACTTGGCAAGTCTTATTACATACCTTCAACTGGGCAGTAAGACATGTGAGATATTGAGATAGTGAAAGTCACTTCCTATCATCTCAACCTCCATTATTCTTCATTACAATACTTCCACTGTCTCACAGGGATTATCAACACAAATGCATAGTTACAAGACATGAACATGATTATCTGGAATTTTCATGTGGCACAGAACACATCACATAGTCTAGAGCAATACAGACACCAGAATTTTATCTTCTGAAGCCATATACTTGAAAATATGGTGGACAACAAATAAAAGTAGAAATTTTTGTCCTAGCTACATCCTATTCTTCAACATGCCAAGTAGTTTTTCCAGCTACTATAGGATTTTATGCTTAATTATTTAGGTGCACACTTCAGATAAATCACATTTTGTCTCTTTATACAGTATAAGCACACAATAAATTGTCATTGCCAATATATGAGCAATTGAAGAAGCACATATACCAATAGAGCTATGGCTTGGTATAATGTAGTACTTTATATGAAGAAAGAAACAGACACAATGTAATATAAAGTAAAATCAAGCTGAATATGCATGGAATAAAATAATTCTGTTTTATTTTTTTGTATGTCTTTTCATAAATCAATCTGTGTCCTGTTCATTGCTTGTTTTCCCCTAGTAAGATATTTTTTTTTACAGCAATGCACCTAACACCCTCAGACAATTGCTTTCCTTTGTTCTGAAGAAGAAAAAAACTAGATGAAAAATGGACTTACCAAGAGATACAGAAAAATTGCAAAGCAGAGAGGAAGACCAGCCTTTCCCAGCTTAGTAAACTCTGGCTGAGGAAAACAAAAATAATTCCCCTCTCTAAAGGCTACTGCCCCTTCACTCCCATTTAAGGGCAGATGCAGTGCTATATTTAGAACTAACCAAGTGATTCTTACAAAACTGAGGTCAGTCTAATAGGCAGTAAAGGTGTGATATAAAGAGAGAAGAAAAGCCCTACACATGTGTAGTTTTATAGTGTATTATAATAAAAGATAGACCTCCTTCCCCCCCAAAAAACAGTTATGTTAAATGTGTTTCTTTGAGGGTTTTTTACTAGCAACACTGAGCACATGAGAAATTTTTTAATGTCAGAAAATAGTTTAAACTTTTTATTTATAAATGATTGAAATTTTAAAATAATTAGTAACTTAGAAGACCAGTGAGGAGACTTAAACTCCAGAATCTAATTAGTAGAGACATGAGATCCCCTTGGTGCCTCAGGCTGCAAAATGAGCTTTCCCATTGCCTCCTTAAGATCTCCCTGCATGTGCGAACACAGCTGCAATATGTAAAGACAGAGCAACTGTATAAAAAGTCTATTAATATGGAATTAAGGAAGTCCAGTTACTACCCATTATTTTCATCTCCATAATGTTACCACTCAAGCTGAGATTTTTCTGTCTTGGAGGTAAATTAATTAGGATAAATTACTACACACAGAGGCATATACAGGCTGAGGAAAAAAACCCAGCCAAAGTACTCAATTCTGGGAGACCCTGGTGATATCTGATTACTAGCAACTAAAATAGATGTTTAGTGCCTGTAAGGCTCCTAGATTTCTACCCAGAATCTCCAAGGCACCGCTGTGGTAGCTCTGACATGTCTAGATGCAATGGGGTAAAAGCACTTACTCTGCAGAGCTGGTGAGTGTGGGCTCAGTCACTCTGTCCCATTCTGGTGGCATGCAACCCCATAAGGGTCTGATATGAGCACATACAGGGGAAGGGAAGGAAAGGTGTGACTCTTACAAGGCTTTGTGACAAGAATGAAGAAATAATCACATTCCTTTTATTCGGTCTTGAAGTAAGACAACATGTGTGGGAAAATTTGGCTATATGGCAGACTTAATCACACCTCATGCCTCAAATGTCCAGTGATTTAGCAATATATAGTAAATAGAGAATTCATTGACATTTGAAGTATTTGAAAACAACAATATATGTTTTCAATTTACTTATATAGAAATGAAGTCAAGAACAAAGTCACTAAATGACAATTAGGACCTTCCAGTGTTTGGTTTAAGAAATTTTGATACATGAACAATGCTCTTTTAAGTCATAATTTCTTCTTATGCATACATGTATGGGAAGCAGAGCAAGGTGTGGAAAAGCCTTTAACCAACTGACTCTTACTGAATCCACACTATTCATCCAAGTTTCCTAAATAGCTCTGGTGAGGAACTTTCACACTTTCTTCCCATCTAAGACTATCATTTGCTTTACACAGACTTTTCCCTCCCATCAGTCTCAAATTATAAGTGTGACAGAATTAGATTTACAGAGACAGACACAGTGGAATGACTGCATATGCATTGAGCATAGATGTTGCTTCAGAAGTGTCTGTCAAAGTAATTAGCATGTAATAATCCAGATCAAACACAATTTACTTACACAGCTCCTTCTCTTCTCCCTTATTGTATTTTCCTGTGTGAGGTAAGAGGTTAGTTTTCAAAAACACTTTTAAGTACTCACTATATTATTTGCTTTAAGTTTTGTTTAAGTTTGTTAATATTTATTAACACTAAAGAAATGGAGGAATGTACAGCCTGCTCTGCCTGCCTTTACACTTGAGACATCTTCTATTTTAAGTTCTTTCTTCAGGGTGTGGTTGGATGTCAAAAATGCAGAAGTGCATCCTGAGGGCTCTAGGGAACCTGACATGGGCAAGAACAAGCCACGCAGTGAGGTCACTTCCAGATTGTCTCCAGGTAAGTCAATAAATAAATTTTCTTTCTTTTCATAGATATTTTTTAAAAATACAATAGAAAACAATATTGTGTTATTCAGTGATATTGAAATTGAGGCAGCAGAGCACCAAAAAATTATCCAGCATTTTAATCATAGAATAATTTATATTGCATTCTCAAACAAACTTCCTCCCTGACACTGAAGGCATCTTCCCCTGATCCCTCCACTTCCCAAACAGAAGTCCTTCCCTAAAAGGTGCTTTTTCAATGAAGATTTAGCAGGGTATCAAAAGGATTATTCACTTAAAATTGATCATGTGCGAAAACCCTTTTGTGAATTTGGTATTTTAGAATTTCCTCTTTATCTTATACTAGTCCCTTGATGGGGGTTGTTCAATTGAAACAGGCTTAAGTAATGGCTCAACTACTGCAGTAAAGGGGAAGATGAAGACCTGAAATGGAGCTCAGAAAAAACACACATTAGCTTTTTAGCTGTTGGAGGAAACATCAAAACCATAAGGAAATTAAATGTAATGGTGTTAGAAGAGTTATATTTTTAGCTGATAAGAGTGCCTTAATAGTGGCCTTGTTCTTTTAGCTTTCTTCAGTTCCAAGAAAACCTAATGCATCTTTGTATCACAGCTTCTGAAGTCTGTCTTTGTTAGCTCTTGATTTCTTCAAATACTTTTAGCATATTTATGGTTTCATATAAATTAAAAGATTGGTAACTAGCAATGCAGTTCTTCTCTGCAGCAGCCCTAATTGTTCACAAAGCCCTCTGGTAAGGTTTCTAGAGCTATGATAAAGCAATGAGTACTGTACATTAGTTATCACAGAGCAGTCTTTTGGATTTCCTTCACAGCTACCCAGGTCCCAGCATCTCCCTTGACATTACAAATGAAAGCCCAAACAATGTGTGCAAATTGAACACATGAAAAATAAATCATGCTCTTTCCTGCTTTTGTTCAGAAATTCAGGATTATCAGGTATGGGGTCCATATAGGTACCAAATAGAAGGTGTCTTAATGAAAAGA
Source organism: Chloroceryle amazona (assembly GCA_027560015.1). NCBI lineage: Eukaryota > Metazoa > Chordata > Aves > Coraciiformes > Cerylidae > Chloroceryle > Chloroceryle amazona. The sequence goes on from JANHFX010024793.1 coordinate 17,349, forward strand.
GAATACCACCACCTGAAAGACAAAATAAAACCAATTGGAGTTGGTACACTGCTTTTGAAGATTAGCTAACAAGTGAGCAGTAACAGAGACATCTGATTGCTGACAGCACTGCAAATGTGTTCACACAAATCTCCAAGGGAAAACACTTGGCTGCCTCTTTCAGGTGTGGAAAGAATAATACCATCCTGGCTAGTAAGCTTAAACATTTCTCTCTCTACCTCCTGCTTTCTACTTATTTTAATTTTTCTTGATGCATTTTCTCTTCCCCTGTGAGAACATTTTTATTTTCTTTTTTGGTGCCCAATTTGCAAATATTTTAAGCTACACGCAGCTGCAAACTGCCAAAAGCTAAAACTACCCCTTACAGAAATTATGATAGACTGTGTGGGGATAAGACCATAGAAGAGCCAAGACATTTGGAGGAGAATGAGGAGACACTTGCCACCAAGGGAAGGAGATGGGACAGTGACAGCTGTAAACAAAAAAACAAAACAAAAATGAAGCAAACAAACAAAACCAAAAAAAAACCACAACCAAACACCCAAACACATTTTCTTGAGTTGTTTTAAAAAGCCAAATAGGGACTTTCAATTGGCAATTCAGTCACTTATTTGAACAAATGCTAAAACAGCTGAATATAGAAAATGATGTGATTTTTCTTCCCTATAAGATAAAGTCTCTTATTAAGTATGCTTATTTATACCTAAGAAGACAAACACATCACTGAGTTATAACTTATAAATGACAACATATTTAAAAGTAATGTGTCAACCTGCTGTCCAAGGACCCACTCCAGAGCATGTCAGAGTCAGTGGTAAGGTTTTTTTGACTCAGAAAAGCTCCAATACATATCCTTCTTGATTTAATGCCTCTTTAAAAAGTTGACAGAGGGTTTGCTCAGCCACAGACAGAAAATACAGGGTTGCCTGGTGCAGCAGAATGTTTCAATTATTTATTTTGTGATTTACTACAAGTGGTAACAAGAGTATATTTTCCACCACTTTGGACAGCATAAACTACTCTAGAGCTGCTAACAAGATGACAGTGATGCTTTAATTAAAACTAGTGTTTCAGCCAGTGGAAATGCTTAGCTAAATGTGTTTTGCTAAATTTTAGGGTAAGACAGGTAAATTAAAGTCTCTCGCCAGTGAGGTTATAGCTCAGATTTCAAATGTTGGTTTTTTTTTTAAATTTAGCAACTTCTTTTGGAATTGTTTCTGATAAACTTTAATGAAAACAACAGCACTTACTACAGTTTACTAACTGCAGTTAGTCAGACAAACCATACCCTAGGAAACCCCAATAGCAGTGTATCAGTTCAGTGGCTCATCCTCATTTACCATTACAATATCTATTTTTCAAGCAAATGCAAAGATAAGGACTGCAATGATTTTTGTCTTTTAACCTGGTATATTTATTCAAGTGTCACACAATACACCTTGCAGATATCTGCTGTAGTGACAGTTATCTCTATCAACTAATAGATATCAATGATTGTCAGCTACAACAGATTAAATCTGTACACAACCACAGGTTGTGGGGCAGAGACAAGAGCTAGCTACTCTGCAGTCATGTGGCGCAGAGGATTAGTTACCTTGGGAAATGCAAGTGAGACAGCTACAGACCCAAATTCACCACTGAGTAGCATCATGCAAAGTCTATTTTAATGCCTTGAGGCTTCAGTAGTTGCCAGCTCTGGGGTTTACTGCTCATAACAGCACCTACAGACAGCCCCATCACAGAATGGTTGAGGTTGGAAGGGTCATCTTGGTCATCCCCCCTGTTCAAGCAGGGCCACATAGAGCTGGTTGCTCAGGACAATGTCCAGATGGCTTTTGAGTACATCCAAGGATGAAGACTACACAACCAGACAGCATGTGCCACTTCTTGGTCACCCTCTGTAAAGAGGTCTCCTGATGTTCAGAACCTCCTGTGTTTCAGTTTGTGCCCATTACCTCTGGTCCCATCCCCTCCTCTTGTGCTGGCAGAGACTGAACATCACTAGTGCAGGCACACACAGCCCTTTCCAGATCCACAAGCACACACACACATTTGCTATCTCATCAACCCTGTTTCTGGTCTAGGTCAATGCTTGCTGCAAAAAAATGCACCACACACCTGCTGATCCCACCCCCCCCAAATACCTACACATAGGGGCACCTATACCTCCAATCAGACTCCAACAGCTGGTACCCAGTCCACTCATCCACTCGTGTCAGTCCCCTCAGTAAGTGGCCCTCCGTCCACACAGAACTCACACACATGGAATGAAGAGCATACTAACTTGACCTGTTTTAACACAGCCAGCCCTTTTTATACTCCTTTCTGTCTGTTCCTTTCTTTGTTCCTGCCCCTTCTCTGATTCCTTCCGCTAAACATTTCTTTCTCACTTTGCACAGATCTACCCACTCCTCTGGCCCAGTTTTCAAGATCTTCGCCCACTCCATCCATAACCTTACCAGATGAAAACTCCAGGTTAGCTTTTCTGAAATAGCCCATCAATTAGTGTGACTGTCAAGGTTTTCTTTCTTCTCATAATCTCCATCACTGTTTGTCAGGTCTGTGTCTCTGTTGCCTTCATCTTTTCTTATCAACCTGATTCCAGGTGCTCTCAATCAGATCACCTTGCTGGAGTAAGCATTCTCACACTCCACTATCTTTAATAATTAGCACCACTCACAGGGTTTGTTTATGGTTATTGACTTTGTTATCACTAGTCAGTCAGGTTTTTTGTGTCTGTGCGTTTGGCTCTCGCCTTTTCCTTATCACCCCATTTGACAGTCCTCACTCAGGTAATCTCACAGAAAAAAAACAACATTCTCACACTCCACATATCCTCACACAGATAACATTAAAATTATCTGCTCCTGTTTCACAGGGGAAAAGGAGAAGGAAAGGAATACATAACAGATCACATGGCAAATCACCTGTACAATTGAGTCCAATGCAAGAGCTGGTGTGAAAGTGTCAAACAGTATCGAGTTTAAGCATATCCCACTGTTCAAGGTTGTTGAACTTTGTGTGGCATATCCACCAGTTCATGTCACTGAAAGCATGTAGCTATGCTGCATATGACTCATGCCATGCATGATATACTATCTGACTTATAAATGATAAATGCGCTCTAGAGTAATGAGACTTTAGTATATTCCTGCAAATAGGTAACTCTTGTTGGAAAAATTATATTGTTTGGTTTCAGGACTAAATGACTTGCATCCACAACAGCATGAAGGAACAGGACAATGGAGGTCTGACCAGGTTTCACTGTAAACAAGCAAGAACTAATGGAAATGCAGCCCAGGCATGGTTTTCTGTAGGAATGATAACAGCTGTACCCTTTAATTCCTATTCCTCGGTACTGCTGGATTTCTTTGGTTCTTCACTTGTTATAACCAAAAGGATGGAGTTTACCATGGCAGGTACAATGAGAAGTGTGCTAAGGCTGCTGGTCCCAGACAGGCCCCAGATTTCCACTGTTTTCATAGAGAGCATTTGGCAATTTTAGTAACAACAAAGGAAGAAACCACTGTTCTGCAGAAGTACCAGTGAGTCACACTGATCCTTCTCCAACTGCTCTGTAGCTTCTTCTCCAGGCATTCAAGCACAATGCCATAGCTCATAAAACAAAGCAACACTTCGTTACAGAAAACAGACTGAATAGTCCTACTTGATTATTCCATCCCAGTCTCTAACTACTGTTTTTCTCCATGGTCCATATTCTGGTGCTTCAGATTAAACCATATTTGGAGTTCACAAGTTATCTCCATTGCTGCTGCTGCTCCTCAGTTATTATACAGCTGGAAGTGTTCCCTATGAGGAGGTTTTGCTGAATTCTTTATCCATACCATTTAACTGATTATTTAGTCTTCTCACTCTTTGGCATTCAGTTGTCACAAAATCAGTCAGAAGTTAAAAATTCATTTGATTTCAAAGAGTGCTTTTACCTAAATAAAGACTGTAGGATTCCCCAGACAAACACTCTTCCTATTCAAATGCATCTTAGATAAATTATTCATATTCTGTCCTTTTTATTTTCCTCCACAAAACACCTAGCCTGTGTCTTGCCTCACATGCTGCTCTTATTGAGTATTCCTCTGCAACTGCATTTTTATCTCAAGATTATATTTACATTGCTTACTGAGAAACTTTTTACATATATAAGTATATAAATTTTGATTCCTACCTTATTACTATCTGAATCAAACATTTTTTCCAGTATTATTAATTTTAATCTGAGGAAGTTATGCATTCCAGATACACAGATAGCTTGTGAAAGCAGTTTGTTGTTTTTTTTTTTCTCCATGGTCAGTACAGAGTCTGTTTCCTTTATTCTGAATTTCTATTGCAAGACAGCAGCATTAGGTACTGCTCTGGATTCTACTGTAATATAGCCTAAATAACAGGTAGGCAGTTTCAGAGATCTGCAAGACCAAAAAAGGCTTTCTTCCAGCTTAATAAATATCTGGAGGCCCAGGTCACATCAGAGCAGCACAGAATGTAAAGCTTTGAAGGCCTAGGACAGCTGTCCTCCCTCTTTGCCTCAGTGGCCTGTCTGGTTACACTTGTACCCAATCCCATCCACTGGCAGTGTTCCCCAAGTGACACAAATACTACAGCAGCGCAGGAGAGGAAAAAATCTTGAGCTGAGTGCAGTCGTCAAGATGTCTGGGCATTTATGACAGGACAACAACAGCAACACCATAACATCACAACATGACCACAGCACAGCAACCATTAGGATTGCTTAGGACACCTCAGAGAGTGACAGATTGTTGCCTCCTCCCTGACAAAGGGACTGAAATCAGCTGCTCGGGGTTTCCAGTGCGTGGGAACTCCTGACTGGAAACTAAGTTTGAGGCCGGAAGAATCATGATGATATCTTATTTATACCTCACAGTCTATTCAGCTATGTTTGCTACTTCTGAGTGGTGACATCATGCATCATGATTAAACATATGGTCAAAACACCACCTGGCTGAAACACTTCCTCTATAAAAAGAAATCTGTCTTAATTTGGACATATCCAGGTATTAATTCTTCCTTATTGCTTGTACTTCTCTCCAACTCTTAATCATATTTAGCGTAGAAAAATTGTGCCTAGCATTACCTTCTGACCAGTAGTTCTTGCTGGCTTCTCAGTTGTTTTTTCTTTAAAAAAAAGCAACAACACCAGATTTTCTTATTCTGAAGGTGCTCACACACTAACCGTCACACTTCACCTTTCCACTACAACTGATAGACAGGATATCTGTTTCTGACTATATGATGTTTCTGCAGCCTGTTAGAACAAAGCCATCAGGACTACTTTGAATAAGGTAGAAAAGACCAAAGAATTAAAACAAGTCTGATTTTTGGGTTGTTTATGATTGTCATTTTCCAGACATGGAAGAAAAGAAAGCAATTGTTAAAAAAAGTATTAGAAGTAGGCAATGATACCTTCAATGAGTAAGTTGGCTTTCTTTGTTGACCTTTGGATAATCAGTCCAAGATTAGGGATTGACACAGGTCATGATAAATGTGAAGCGATGGAAGAAAATAGTTTGCAGTGGTACAGTAGAAAAAGTGAATCTACTAGAAAGAGGAACATTGTCAAAAGGTCACTTTAGGATTGTGATATTTTCAGAAGCTTTCTGGGAAATACTAACTGAGCAACCTGCATTGCATTCCCATACTATGATATAAAAGCTTCAACCTGAACTTTAGCTGTATGTGTATAGAAAGACAAATGTACTTTGCAGATGTTTTTTCCTGCTTAATCTTAGGTAGAGTAAGTATAATGGTGTAAAGATGTTGATTGTGATAGCTGCTGTTTGAGAGGCTGCCTGACAGCTTGGAAGGTCATGTCTTCACAGGAATCATGAAAGAAGCCAGCACACAGAGGCATGTAGAAGGAAAGTAAGAGCTCTGTTTTGATCTCAGTGAATTTAGATGAACAAAAAATGATGTCTGGATTTCTGTGGATCTTTGACGAATCACACACTTTAAACTCATGCATGATATATCTGGAACATAAATACTTCATTTCCAATTTTTAAAAAATATGACACTGAAAAGAGAACAGACCACTATGCATGTATCTCCCTACTAGCAGAAAGGACACACCTGTGCAGTGTCACTCCTTTTGCAATGGAGGTATGCCAGCAATTTCCTGGTGTGTCTCATGCCTTGGGAAACAACTGTGTCTCATGAGAATCATATGGAAATAGTCCACCAAAGTTCCAGTCCCTAGCAATACAGAGCTTCTCTGTCAGTAGTTGGACTTTTTATTTTCTGCATGCCTTGTTCATTATTACTTTTTACTATTTGTCCTCCTTCCAGCCCCCAGCTCCCCTTAATAATTCTCAAGAAGAAAGAGAAGGGAGATGTCCAGATGTCTCATTATGAGTGTCAACCCAGGAAATGAGAGGACAACCAGGAAGACAATGCCACCATCTCACCACTCATAAAGACAGAGAAGAAGCAGGGTTATGTATAACTTAGCAGAATAACTAATCACAGTCTTCTGATGGGGCATTCTACAGGCAGTTGCACTTCCTGCTGATGGGCCTCACAGGCACCTGGAACATGGTGGGTTAATGCAGGTGCTGAAAGCAGCCCTCCACGTTCAGCCCTTCTGAACTCACAGCTGAAATTGGGTAATAGGAAGGAAACTACTCTGGGAAGCAGCACAGTACATACATTTGCTTTATTTTTTAAGTCCTTCCTAGGGACCTGCTATTTGCCATAGATGGGGAGAAGATACTAATGTACCTCTAGGCTTGATCTAATAAAGTCATTCTTATGATAAGACCACACTTTTAAAATACACACCGGGGATCTTAAAGAGGAAAAGGTCAAAGAACTGACTTGCATTCCAAAAGCTAATGAACATTTGCTTGGTCAATGTAATCTGTTGAAAGAAAAGACTAGGGAACAGAAATCAAGTAAGGAGGAAAGATAAATCAGACTGTGTATAAAAGAGATCAGAAGAGGACCCAAGTACAATGACAAATTTCTGGGGAGATACATTACAGTTAAAGATCAACACCAAAGATCAACAAATCCCTCCAAGGAATAATATAAATAGTAGCTGTCCAAAGATGGAACTGTCTCTGCAAGGTGTTTAAATTTAATAATATTCAGAATTACTTCAGATTTCTTCAATCATTCAAGGAAGTTTCATGACTTCATAATTTTGGTCACCATCCACAAGACCACTGACTACATTTAATTTACCATCCTTGGGTTAATTGTACAATATTAAAATGTGTATATATAAGCCTTTACACTGAAATACCATCATGATGACAGGATTAGAGCAACTGACATACCAGGAGAGGATGAAAGAACTTGAGTGTTCAAGCCTGGAGAAGAGAAATCTCAGAGGATCAATGCAATGTGTATAAATACCTGAGGGGATGGTGTGAAGAAGAGAGAACCAGGTGCTTTTCAGTGGTGCTGTGGTGAACTGGAGACCAGCACTGCTGCTGCATCACTAAGGCAGGGACTGATGACTCTGAGGGGTTGAAATGAGGCCATGGATGATGTAGGAAGAGGCTCTTATTAACTCCAAAATTACATTTGGGAAGGAAAGCTGGTGAAAGCCTCCCCTGTGCCTCTGACTTCTCTTCAGATTGCATAGTGTTGGCCATAAGCAAAACTGCATTCATCAGGAAATGTCTATTGTCTTACTTATAACACAGAACATAGCTTTTTGTGAGTAAGGAATCCCATATAACAGAGCAGGGTTTCCATGGTAGCTTATTTGCACTTAGACAATTGGCCTGTTAAACTGGTCAATTTTCTTTCAAAGCCTCATTTACCTTCTACAATATTTTATGACTCATAAACTCCAGTTTCAAATTGGCAACTTTCAGTGAGTTATTAATTCAATATTGCTAATTTTTTTAACTTCCTTCTGCAATATACATGATAAATATCAGCTGTCATATTACATAACATATTTATAGCACAGAAAATATTATTCTGCATTCAACAGAAATTACCTTCAGATAATTACATCTGTGGACGTGGAATTGTTAGGAAAGGCTTCCCAGGGTCAAGGAGGAAAACTTCAGGCCACACTGAAGATGTATTTACATTTTTTATGAATTCTTAGATTACACTTGTGCCTTCCCTATCACACTGTGAAAGCTCAGGACAGCAGAGTGGGTGTAGGGCCCCACCTGTACCATGTAGTTTGAGGAGCAGAGAGAGAGGGCAGGCAGGTAGCAGGTGAGCAGCTGGATATAAGGCTGCTCCTACTAGCCTTGTAGCTGTTACTGATACTGGCTCACCAAGCTTAAGCCCAAGGCAAGAAGAACTTCCTCAGAATGAAGTATTAGACCATTTTCTGAAGGTATTTTCAAAAACAGCCTGCCCTCTGAGCTCTAAGTGGAGACAGCCATAGCCCTCAGCCATGCAGCTCAAGATTTAGCACTCTGCCCTGCATCTGCCTATCCCTTCCCCTCAACCCCATGATGTTTGGGAGCACCTCTTATCCTCCACTTTGATATTAAATCGTTCCCCTTTGTTATTAACTGTATTAGATTAAAAAAAGGGATTTGGTCTTCCTTTTTCTAAATTACTATTTTTGACACTAAAATTCAAATAGTCAATTTCTTAAATGGCAATAACATAACTAGGAGAACATACAGGAGCCCAAGCCTGGTATGTGACCCTCAATATGAGCAAGGAAAGGACTTCCATTTATCACAAGTATAAGTACTGCTTCAGTTCAAGAAATTTTTCTGAAACTCAAAAATCACAGTGAAAATCACATTTTCTGTCTAGATTAGAGTGGTATATAGATGTGATACAAAGGTTCCTCACAAATAAGAATGTCTATTTCCTAAAAACCTTATCAGCATTCACCTCATTCACCTCTTCATGCCTTTCCTGGGGAGCTGAGACAGGACAAATGTTGGTCAGTGTAATGAGTCCTATGGGAACATTACTGCTGCCGTAGCTCCAGCACTGTGCTTCAGTTCATTTATTCTGAAAGTAATTTTTTTTCCAGGATCATTTATTTCAGAAACTATTTTCACCCCAATAGGGTGGGAAAAACAATGGAAAAGAATTTAAATAAAAAAATAAATAAATAGAGATCATCTCCACACCAGGAGAGAATTTAGAGCTTTTCCAGGATTCGCACAGTTAGACTTATAGCCCACTCTTTACACTTGTCCTGAGACAGTGTAAAACCAATGCAGGCTATCAAAAGAGAGAGCTGTAAGTATGCTGCAAGAGAGATATCAGATATAAAATCCAAAGGACAAAAAAAGAGGTTAAAAAACAATAGAAAATAATCATAGAATCATAGACTTACAAAATGGCTTAAGGTAGAAGGAACTTTAAAGATCATCTAGTTCCAACCCCTCCCTGCCATGGGCAGGGACACCTCTCACTAGACCAGGTTCCTCAAAGCCTCATTGAGCCTGGTCTTAAACACTTACAGGGATGAGGCCTTCACAACTTCCCTGGGCAACCTGTTCCAGTGTCCCACCACCCTCATAGGAAAGAATTTCTTCCTAATGTCTAATCTAAATCTACCCTGCTCTAGTTTAAAACCATTGCCCCTTGTCCTGTCATCACATGCCCTTATAAAAATTACCCCACCACAGCTCTCTTGTAGGCCCCCTTCAGATACTGGAAGGCTGCAATGATATCATCCCAGAGCTTTCCACTCTCCAAGCTGAACAGACACAACTCCCTCAGACTGTCATCATAGAAGAGGTGCTGCAAAGATGATCATCTTTGTGGCCTTCCTCTGGACCCTCTCCAATAGATCCATGTCCTTATTGTGTTGGGGTCTCCAGAGCTGGATGCATTACTCCAGGTGGGAGAATCATATCCATACAAATGGATATGATGTCAATAAGAAAAGAGGAAAATTTTGTCATAATTTGTCACTCTTTTACATAAAAACATAGACTAACATATTCTTCCTTTAAAACTCTTCCTCCTTTATAAATAGAAAACTGAACAGTCAGATTTTAAGGCATGGAAAGCCTTCTAGAAACTCCTACATCACTTGTATATAGTAATAAAAACTTTTTGCATTTCTCAAGCCACCTTCTTTTCTCTTCTAATAGGTATGTACAACAGTCAGGTCATGTCTGAACGTGGTTACCATTTTAGCAATCTGGCATATAAGCAGTTCTGTCAAGGCAAAATACAGATTTTATATGTTTGGCTCTGACAGACCCTATAGTGCTTCTGGAATGCTTCCTATCTTCAAGGTTACCTAATAAGCCTTTTATCTTATGGATAACTTCACAGAGTAATACTAATATTTACCAATGTCCACAACATACTCAGTGAAATAATACATCTTTTCCTTTAAACAATGCAAGAGATGCAGGGGTACAGAAGGAATTGATTTCTTTTCTTTTTCCTTCTTTTCCTTTTTTTCCTTTTCCTTTTCCTTTTCCTTTTCCTTTTCCTTTTCCTTTTTTTCCTTTTCACCTTCCATTACCTTTCTTTCCCCTTTCCTTTCCTTTCCTTTCCTTTCCTTTCCTTTCCTTTCCTTTCCTTTCCTTTCCTTTCCTTCTTTTCTCCCTCTCCCTCCCTCCGTCCCTCCCTCTCCCTCTCTTTCTTTCTTTCTTTCTTTCTTTCTTTCTTTCTTTCTTTCTTTCTTTCTTTCTTTCTTTCTTTCTTTCTTT